>MDKI01092424.1:0-62786 GCA_005239505.1 Nicotiana paniculata | reverse complement strand
TTGAATTCCGAACATATGGACCCGGGGTCGAAATCCCTAATTCCTTCAAGAATGTTAATTCTTGGGATTTCTTATTAATTCTTATTCTTGGAACTTAAATTGACTTAATTATACTATTTTGGCTAGTTGTGAGCCATCAGGAGTAGTTTCGGAGTTCAGGCGCATCTTTTGACCTAGTCCTTGGTCCAAGGAGTGCTTTTATCGAGGTGAGTCTCCTTTCTAAAAGAGGGAAATCGTCCCACTAGGTAACCTTGATTGCTATGTGATCTTGTTTGGAGGCTATGTACGTACCAAGTGACGAGAGTCCATACATAGTGGCTATTACTACTTCGTCCGGGTAGTTAGGACACAACCTGTTCATTGTTTTTCCCTATTGTAGCCTAAATATGACTTGTATTCTTGAGTGATTGGTATTTTTGTCTTTGAACGTGATGATACTTGGCTGGATTTGAGTGTGATAAGAGTGATCATAGGATGGGATCGGGCCGTACGCCACGGCACAGTGATGATTAATTATATTATGGGATCGGGTCGTACGCCACGACAGAGTGATGATTAATTATATTATGGGATCGGGCCGTACGCCACGGCAGAGTGATAATTAATTAGATTATGGGATCGGGCCGTACGCTACAACAGAGTGACGATTGATTGTATTATGGGATCGGGCCGTACGCCACGGTAGAGTGATGAGAGAGTATATATTATAGGATCGGGCCGTACGCCACGACAGAGTGATAAGAGAGTATATATTATCGGAGCGAGCCATACGTCATAGTGGGATTACGGATTTCAGGATGGGATCGGGCCATACGCCATGGCGGTTACCGGTCTTGGTGGATTTTTGGATTTCTATTTGATGTTTAATATCGATGCACTTGGTTATTTGTCTTTCATGCTTATTGCTTTCCTTATGTCTTGTTTACTTTATTACCATTGGACCTTAGTGAGTATCGAGTCTACTTCTCGTCACTACTTCTTCGAGATTAGGTGGGATACTCACTGGGTACATACATATGTATGTACTCATGCTGCACTTTCTTCTTATCTCTACTTGACTATACAGGTCCGGAGGTTGGTACGTCTAATCATCAGTTCGGTGCTAGATACTGACCGGGGTTGGTTATGCTTCACGGTGAGCTGCTCTTCCTGGAGATTCCCTAGCAGCACTTTTGAGTTTCCTTTTGTTATTTTTCCCGTCTATTTCATTAAGACTATGGGATTGTATACATATATGTATTCTGGTGTATTCTGATAGTTTCCCCCGACACTCGTGACACTAGTTCCTAGCACACACGTGCGCATATTTTGGGTTCTTGGGATGCATTTTCATACATATATTTATCTTTTGACTCACGTATCAGATATTTTACTTTCACATCATCGGCAATATCCTATAAATAAATGTCTAAAACTGGTAAAAGTTGGATTAATCAGTCATATGGGAAGGGTAACACTTGGTAGAAATTATGTTGGCTTGCCTAACCCTGTTGTTGGGCGCCATCACGACCCGTGTGGGAAAATGGGTCGTGAAAACATTGTATCAGAGCTCTAGGTTCATGTAAGTCTCACTAGTCCCAGGCAAATCCAGTAGAGTATTGCGGATCGGTATAGAGACGTCTGTATTTATCTTTAGGAGGCTACAGGATGTTAGGAAACATATACTTGTTCTTACTCTATCGTGCAGTCTATGAGTTACTAAATTCATGATTTCTATTCTCTCACAGATGGTGAGGACGCGTGCATCTCATGTGCCTGATCTGGGAGAGGGTGCCGCCCCAGCCGCTCGAGGCCCTGGTAGGGGCAGGGGTAGAGAACCTACCCGTGGTAGGGGACGAGGGCGACCTAGAGCTATACCGGTCTCGCCACCAGAGGGACCTATATTAGAGGAGCAGGATAAGGTGCCCCTAGCAGATCTGGCACCCGTAGACTTTATGACGACGTTGGACTTCTAGGCAGCCATGGGCTGTCTGATGAGATTCAAGGACACCATGTCCCAGTCTAGTTTATTTCCAACAGACCCTGTCACTTCACAGACGGGAGGGGGAGACCAGATCCCTACTGCCCATGCCGCAGGTCAAACAGCAGCATTACATCCTACCCCGGGTACACTGCCCGTGGATAATGCCCAGCCTGCAACGACAGCACCAGAGCTCAGACCAGTTGTGGGTGGTGACCAGCATAAGATGTTAGACAGGTGGACCCGATTACGCCCTCCAGTCTTTGGGGGTGAGCGGGGGGAGGATGCCCAGGATTTCCTTGATAGGTGCAGGGATAGACTGCACAACATGGGGATCCTAGCGTCCCATGGAGTGGATTTCACTTCATTCCAGTTAGAGGGCAGAGCTCGCAGGTGGTGGCAGTCTTATATTCTCAGCAGACCGGTCGATTCTCCTGCTGTAACTTGGGAGCAGTTCACGCAGATATTCTTGGACAAATATGTTCCACCCTTTTGAGAGGGAAGAGCTGAGGGGTCAGTTTGAGCGGTTAGAGTAGGGGCAGATATCTGTGACGGATTATGAGGCCAGGTTTTCAGAGCTATCAGGCCATGATCTTATGATATTACCCACCGATGCTGAGAGAGTTCCGAGGTTTGTAGCAGGGTTGCATCCAGGTATTAGTGCTCCACCATGGCTCGAGAGGTGGAGATGGGTACCCCGTACCAGCTTGTGGTCGAGATAGCTCGACGTATTGAAGGGTACCGGATGAAGAGCAGGGAGCAGGGTCAGCAGGACAAGAGGGCTAGGTTTGCAGGTGATTTTAGAGGTGCTCCAGCTAGGGGTAGGGGTCAGTTTGGGGGCAGTCAGCCCAGCAGGCCTTCATACGTGGCACCTCCACCACCTCCCCGAGGTGTCCCAGTTAGGCCCCAGTTCAGTGCCATGCCAGAGCGCTCCTATCGGCCCCCAGCTATTCAGGGTTCTCCAAGTCATTAGAGGTTTTTCGATCCTTATTTTAGTGCTATGCCTGAGGGCTCTTGTCGCCCTTCGGCCATCCTGGATTAATCTTCAGGGCAGCGAGTAGTAGTACCAGGGGGTTGTTTCGCGTGTGGGAACCTGGCCCACACATGGAGGTTTTGTTCCAGGTATCGGGGCAAGGCCGTGCAGCAGAGTCACCAGCCCGTGGTTTCAGCACCATCAGTTCAACCGCCTAGAGGTGGAGGTCAGGTTAGTAGGTGCCGTCCTAGAGGGGGAGGCTATTATGGAGAGGGTTAGTCAGCTCCAGCTCGTTTTGGGAGAGCTCAGCCTTCGGGTGCTCCGGCAAGGTCTTGTGCCTTTCCTGCTAGATCAGATGTAGTGGCCTCAGACGCCGTGATCACAGGTATTATCTCAGTATGCGATAAAGAGGCTTCAATACTATCTGATCTGGGATCCACTTATTCATATGCTTCAGCCTTATTTCCTCCTTTTCTGGATGTCTCTAGAGAGTCTTTGGGATCTCCTATATATGTGTCCACTCCTGTGGGTGACTATGTAGTGGTAGACCGGGTCTACGGTCTTGTGTGATTACTTTCTGTGGGCTTGACACTAGAGCCGACCTGTTGTTGCTTGATATGGTTGATTTCGAGGTCATTTTGGGCATGGATTGTCTATCTCCTTATCATGTCGTGCTCGATTGCCATGCCAAGACAGGTACTTTGGCCATTCCTGAGTCTCCTAGGTTGGAATGGAAGGGTTCTTCAGTTAGCGCATCCAGCCGGGTTATTTCGTTCTTAAAGGCTCGACATATGGTCGAGAAGGGTTGTCTAGCCTATTTGGCTTATGTGCGGGACACCATCGACGGGTCTCCGAAGATTGATTCAGTGCTTGTTGTTCGAGAGTTTCCAGATGTGTTCCCTTCAGACCTTCCAGGCGTACCTCCTGACCGAGATATAGATTTCTGCATTGATTTGACTCCAGATATTCAGCCTATTTCTATCCCTATTTATCGTATGGCTCCTAGGGAGCTAAAAGAGTTGAAGGAGCAGCTTGAGGAATTGTTGGCCAAGGAGTTTATCAGGCCAAGCGTGTCACTGTGGGGTGCTCCAATCTTGTTTGTGAAAAAGAAGGATGGGTCTATGCGGATGTGTATTGACTACCACCAGTTAACCAAGGTTACCACTAAGAACAAGTATCCCTTGCCTCTCATCGATGATTTGTTTGACCAGTTGCAGGGTGCTCGTGTTCTCCTTAAGATTGACTTGAGGTCAGGGTATCATCAGTTGAAGATTCGGGCTTCAGATGTTCTGAAGACTACTTTTCGTACGTGATATGGCCATTATGAGTTCATGGTGATGTTCTTTGGTTTGAATAACGCCCCAGCAACCTTTATGGACTTGATGAATAGGGTATTTAGGCCGTATATTGATTCCTTCATCATTGTCTTCATTGATGACATTTTGATTTACTCCCGTAGCCTGGGGGAGCACGAGCATCATTTGAGAGTTGTGCTCCAGACCTTGCGAGAGCGGAAGCTTTATGCTAAGTTATCCAAGTGTGAGTTTTGGTTGGATTCCGTGTTGGGGCATGTGGTATCCAGAGAGGGTATTAAGGTTTATCCTCTGAAAATTGAGGCAGTTCAAAGTTTGTCGCGTCCTACTTCAGCTACTGAGATCAGGAGCGTTTTGGGCATAACAGGTTATTATCGCCGATTTGTGGAGGGATTCTCTTCTATTGCAGCTCCATTGACTTGATTGACTCGGAAGAATGCCCCGTTTCGATGGTCGGACGAGTGTGAGGCGAGCTTTCAGAAGCTCAAGACAGCATTGACCTCAGCGCCAGTTCTAGTATTGCCATCCGGTTCTGGGAGGTACTCAGGTATTGTGACGCTTCACGTGTTGGCTTGGGGTGTGTGTTGATGCATGAGGGGAGAGTTATTGCTTATGCTTCACGCCAGCTGAAGGTTCATGAGAAGAACTACCTTGTGCACGATTTGGAGTTGGCAGCGATTGTTCATGCTCTTAAGATCTGGAGGCACTATTTGTATGGGGTGTCCCGTGAGGTCTACACCGACCACCGCAGCTTGCAGCACTTATTTAGAAAAAAGGATCTTAGTTTGAGGCAGCACATATGGCTTGAGTTGTTGAAGGATTATGATATCACCATTCTTTATCACCCGGGCAAGGCTAATGTGGTGGCAGATGCGTTGAGCCGGAAGACTGAGAGTATGGGTAGCTTGGCTTATATTTCTACGGAGGAGAGACCTCTAGCCTTGGACATTCAGTCCCTGGCCAATCGCTTGGTGAGATTAGATCTTTCAGTGCCTCATCTAGTATTGGCACACGTGATTGCTCAATCTTCGTCAGTGGGGGAGATTAAGGCCCGATAGTTCTATGATCCGTGCTCGGCACAGCTTCGGCAAATGGTGGCTCAGGGTAGGGCCAATGAGGTTACTATTGGCGAGGATGGTATTTTGTGACTTTAAGGCCGCTTATGTGTTCCTAATGTTGGTGGCCTGAGGGAGAGGATTCTAGAGGAGGCGCACAGTTCTCGATATTCTATTCACCCTGGTGCTACGAAGATGTATGGTGATTTGAAGCAGCATTTCTGGTGGAGGCGGATGAAGAAGGACATTGTGGAGTATGTGACTAGGTGCCTCAGTTTCCAGCACGTTAAGTATGAGCATCAGAGGCCAGGAGACTTACTTCAGCAGATGCCCATTCCTGAGTAGAAATGGGAGCGCATTGCTATGGACTTCGTGGTTGGATTGCCTCGAACTACGTGGAAGGCGGACGCAGTTTGGGTCATTGTGGATAGGTTGACCAAATTGACACATTTCATTCCAGTGGATACCACATATTCATCTAAGAGGTTGGCACAAATTTACATTTGGGAGATAGTCCGGTTGCATGGTGTGTCGGTGTCCATCATATCAGATCGAGGCCCTCAGTTCACCTTGCACTTCTGGAGATCATTGTATAGTGAGATGGGCACCCAGATAGACCTCAACCCAACATTTTATCACCAGACTGATGGTCAGTCAGAGCGTACAATTCAGATATTGGAGGACATGCTCAGGGCATTGTGATTGATTTCGGGGGTTAGTGGGACCAGTTCTTGCCTTTGTCCGAGTTTGCTTACAATAATAGTTATCAGTCCAGCATTGAGATGGCACCATTCAAGGCGTTCTATGGTCGGCGATTTCGTTCCCCTATCGTGTGGTTTGAGCTCAGCGAGGCTAAGTTATATGGCACCGACCTGGTGAGGGATGCCTTGGAGAGGGTAAATATGATTCACGAGAGACTCCGTACAGCACAGTCCAGAGGGCGCGTGATGTTCATTCATGGAGGGAGATAGAGTCCTGTTTAAGGTTTCGCCTATGGGGGGTATTATGAGGTTTGGGAAGAAGGGCAAGTTGAGCCCAAGGTTTATAGGTCCATTCGAGGTATTGAGGCGAGTTGGGGAGGTTGCTTATGAGCTGCCCTTGCCTCCCAGCTTATCAGGAGTTCACCCAGATTTCCATGTTTCCATGCTTCGGAGGTACCACGCGGAGTTCTCTCATGTGGTCGATTTCAGCACTATTCAGTTGGATGAGAGGTTGGGCTACGAAGAGGAGCCAATTTATTTTGTTGATAGGCAGGACCGTTAGTTGAGATCCAAGAGATTTACTTCTGTAAAGGTCCAGTGGAGGGGCCAACAAGTTGGGGAAGCAACCTGGGAGTCCGAGGAGGACATGCGGAGAAGATATCCACACTTATTCAACACCTCATGTATGATTCTAGACCTGTTTGAGGACGAACGTTTGTTTAAGAGGTGGAGAATGTAACGACCCAGCTGATCGTTTTGCGTATTAGGATCTCGTGTCCCTGGATGAAACCTTCCTTTGCGGCTATTCGTGCTTTATGACTCGCGGGAGTGGGCGGTTTCGCATTTCGGAGTGATTTTGATGGTTTAGGAAAACTTGGTTCCTTAAGGTTGGCCTATTTGGCCAAATTTGACCTCGGTCAGCATTTTGAGCAAACGAACTCGGAATCGAGTTCTAGCAGCTCCAGTAACTCCGTATGATGATTTCAGACTTGGGCGTATGTTCGGCTCAGATTTCTGATGACCCGGGAGCATTTCGGCGCCCGAAATGGAAATCAGGATTTCCTTATATTTGAAATTTGGGTTGGGACACGATTTTATGCTATTGAGGTCCGAACGGAATTCCAGGATCGGGGATAGTTCTGTAGAGTCATTTATGACTTGTTTGCAAAATTGGGGGTCATTCCGAGTAGTATAGACCCGTTTGGCGCAATACAATGAATTCTAGAATTTCTTAAATTCTTATTTGACTCAAGGGGTTTTGGAGGGTGATTTTGAGTTTCAGTGATTTTTTGAGTGTTCGATGGGCTCGAGCGAGTATGTCATATGATTTGGGACTTGTTGGTATATTTCGTCGGGGGCTCGGGTGGGCCCAGGGGCCTCCCTGACCCCGCACGGGGCCAAAAACCAGCATCACTGCTGGTGAGGCTGTTTTAGGTGTGACCGCACCTGCGGTCTACCAGTAGCAGGTGCGAGCAGGGCAGCCGAAGGAGCGGAGACGCAGGTGCGGACTCTTTCTCCGCAGGTGCGATGCCCAGCCCCTGGCCCAGCTCTGCAGGCGCGACCATTTCTTTGCAGGTGTGGGACCGCACCTGCGGTCCCAAAGTTGCAGGTGCGAGAATCCCTGTAGGCAATCCCTATTTAAGTTCCAAAAATGGGTCTTCTTCACCACATTAATTTTAAACCCTCATTGTTGCACTCCCAAGCTCCAGGGCACTCCAACCTCGACCAAGGCTGTCTAAGGTGAGTAGTTCTACTCCATTTATCTAATTAAAGTCATGAATTCCCAAGGAAATCCCCTACTAATTATTAGAATAATCAAGGCTTGAATGGAAAATGGGGTTTTGGGAAAAAGTAATGAATTATCTACTTTGAGCCATGAATTCTTGTATGACTGGTATAATTATGATCCTTAGGCTCCGGGTAATCTATTTCATCAAGAATCTTTTAATTCCGAACGTATGGTCCTGGGGTCGAAATCCCTAATTCGTTCAAGAATGTTAATTCTTGGAATTTCTTATTAATTCGTCTTTTTGGAACTTAAATTGACATAATTATACTATGTTTGGCTAGTTGTGAGCCGTCAGGAGTAGTTTCGGAGTTCGGGCGCATCTTTTGATTCGGTCCTTGGTTCGAGGAGTTCTTTTATCGAGGTGAGTCTTCTTTCTAACGTCGTAAGAGGGAAATCGTCCCTCTAGGCAACCTTGATTGCTATGTGATCTTGTTTGGGGACTACGTACGCACCAAGTGACGAGAGTCCATACGTAATGGCTATTACTGCTTCGTCCGGGTAGTTAGGACACAACATGTTCATTGTTTCTCCTTATTGTAGCTTAAATATGACTTGTATTCTTGAGTGATTGGTATTGTTGTCTTTGAACGTGATGATACTTGGCTGGATTTGAGTGTGATAAGAGTGATCACAGGATGGGATCGGGCCGTACGCCACAGTAGAGTGATTATTAATTATATTATGGGATCGGGGCGTATGCTATGGCAGAGTGATGATGAATTATATTATGGGATCGGGTCGTACGCCACAATAGAGTGATGATAGAGTATATATTACGGGATCGGTCCGTACGCCACGTCAGAGTGATGAAAAAGTATATATTATGGAAGCGGGCCGTACGCTAGGATGGGATTAAGGATTTCAGGATGGGATCGGGTAGTACGCCACGACGGTTACCAGTCTTGGTGAATTTTTTGATTGCTATTTGATGTTTATTATTGATGCACTTGGTTATTTGTCTTTCATGCTTATCATTTTCCTTATGTCTTGTTTACTTTATTACTGTTGGACCTTAATGAGTATCGAGTCGACTTCTCGTCACTACTACTTCGAGATTAGGCGGGAATACTCACTGGGTACGTACTTATCTATGTACTCATGCTGCACTTTCTTTTCTTCTGTACTTGACTGTACATGTCCAGAGGTTGGTACGTCTGATCATCAGTTCAGTGCTAGATACTAACCTGGGTTGGTTATACTTCACGGTGAGCTGATCTTCCTGGATATTCCCTGGCAGCATCTTGGAGTTTCCTTTTGTTATTTTTTCCGTCTATTTCATTCAGACTATGGGATTGTATACATATATGTATTCTGGTGTATTCTAATAGTTGCCCGCGACACTCGTGACACTAGTTCCTGGCACAAACGTGAGTATATTTTGGGTTGTTGGGCTGCATTTTCATACATATGTTTATCTTTTGACTCACGTATCAAATGTTTTACTTTCACGTCATCGGCATTATCCTGTAAATAAATGTCCAAAACTGGTAAAAGTTAGATTAACTAGTCATATGGGAAGGGTAACACTTGGTAGAAATTATGTTGGCTTGCCTAACCCCATTGTTAGGCGCCATCACGACCCGTGTAGGAAAATGGGTCGTGACAGTTGCTTCATACTCCAAAGGCAGATGAAAGCTCCACTTGTACTTAGTATTCTCAGAAGTCGCGGTAGGTGGTGTCCTAGTTCGAGAAGATCAAGGTACGCAATTTCCCGTTTATTATGTTAGTCGAAATTTAAACGAGGCTAAAACCTGGTACCCACACTTACAAAGTTGGCGCTTGCTCTAATAAGCTCCTCTAGGAAACTAAAATCATATTTTCAGTGTTACCAATATGTGAAGTAACCACTTATCCCCTTCATAATTTTTTTCATAAGCCCGAACCGTCGGGCCGATTAGCCAAATAAGTCGTCGAACTCAGTGGGTATGATATCAAGTATCAACCCTGAACGCCCATGAAGTCTCAAATCTTAGAAGACTTCGTGGTCGACTTCACGCTAGCGGTCGTACCCGAGGTGGAAAAGGAACTTTTGTTAATATCGGGTACATCATCGGGTGTGTGGACCCTTTTTACAGATGCCGCTTCAAATGTGAAAAGGTCTAAGCTAGGCATCGTTTTGAAGGTCCCCATGGGCAATACAATTAAGAGATCTATCAAAACTTGTAAGTTGACTAACAATTAAGCCAAAGTACGAGGCCATGATTGCAGGTCTCAAACTAGCTAAAAGCTTGGGAGTAGAGGTCATCGAGGCTAAATGTGACTCCTTGTTAGTCGTAATCCAATTCAACAGAACCTTTGAAGTTCGAGAGGATCGAATGCAGAGGTACTTGGAGATATTGAAAGAAACATTACATCGATTTAAATAGCGGACCTTACAACATGTACCTCGAGAACAAAACAGTGAGGTTAACGCCTTTGAATATTTGGGGTCATCTGTTGAAGATGACGAAATGAGCTCGAGGACTATCGTACAACTTTCGAAGTCAGTGATCGAAGAAGGCCCTACCGAAATAAACTCCACAATCCTAACCTGGGATTGGAAGAATAAATATATTGAGTATTTGAAAAACGGGAAGATCCCTTCGGACCCTAAGGGCCATTCATGAGGATGTTCGATGGAACATTGGCAGTATGCGTGGGACCAGGATACACCGATTACTTTCTACGAGAAGTTCACGTGGGTACTTGTGGGAACCATTCCGGTGCCAAATCACTAATTCACAAAGTAATAAGAGTGGGATACTATTGGGCCAATATGGAGAAAGATACTAAAGAATTCGTTTGAAAATGCGATAAGTTCCAAATGTATGCACCGATGATCCACCAACCCGGAAATTTATTTCATTCAGTCCTATCGTAATGGCCATTCATGAAATGGGGAATGGACATTGCCGTCCCTTTGCCATCTGCCCCGGGTAAAGCTAAATTCATTTTATTTATGACTCACTATTTCTCTAAGTGGGTTGAAGCACAGGCCTTCGAGAATGTCAGAGAAAAAGAAGTCATAGACTTCATATGGGATCACATCATATGCTGATTCGGGATACCAGCCGAAATCGTATGCGACAATGGAACATAATTTATCCACAACAAAATAACAAAGTTTCTCGAAGATCACAAAATAATAAGAACCCTATTGACACCGTATCATCCTAGTGGGAATGGATAGGCCGAATCAACAAACAAAACCATCATTAAGAATCTAAAGAAAAGATTAATCGACGCCAAGGGATAATAGAGAGAAATTTTACCCGAAGTCCTTTGGGCATATTGAACAATGTCAAAATCCAGTACGGAGGCAGCACCGTTCTCCTTAGTATATGGTGTCGAAGCCTTGATCCCGGTCTATGTCGGGGAACTCAGTGCCAGATTTCGGTATGCAACAAAAGAGTCGAATCACGAGGCTATGAATACAAGCCTCGAGCTACTAGACGAAAAATGGGAAGCCGGCCTCATCCGAATGGCCGCACAAAAACAACGCATCAAAAAGTATTATAGTCGAAGGACCAACCTTCGCTACATTAGAATCGGGGACTTAGTTCTGAGAAAATTCACCCTCAATACTGGAGACCCAAATGAAGGTGAACTAGGCCCAACTTAGGAAGGACAAAATCGTGTCCTCGACATCGTCAAAAAGGTATCCTACAAGCTTGGCACGATGAAACTACCTAATAATTGGAACATATCACTCCTCAAATGTTATTATTGTGGAGGTATGACCTTCTCGTTTTTCATTTACATTTTATACTAACTTGTTTCAGGTGTTCGAGCGAAGGCATCGAAGATCTTTCTAAGCATGAAGTAGATTTTAAAGCATGCATTGCACTCTTTTTCCCTTCGGCCGATTTTTATCCCAAATGAGTTTTTCCGGGAAGGTTTTAAGTGAGGCAACCATTTGTTTGTGTTAACATAGAGTATCCGAGGCTTCTCTACAATCAACCCCGAATACTGAGGGGCATCACCCTTGGATGTTATGTTTTCAAGGAAAATGCTTCATGTCAACATGGCCTCGATAGGAAATTTTTGTAAAGGACATGTACGCATGTATTAACTGCTTGAGGTTGATCCAATGACTTAGACTAATTTTAAGGGATCAGTTATTCATATTGTGATTATTAAAAGCGCGACTTACTATATATATAAGGGAGGGTATCTAAAAGGGATGAAATACTTAAGATGGTGTGAAATTATAAAAGAGTTTAGAGACAGGTTAAAAGAGTTCTGAAATAGTCCATAATTTATAAGGCTTGTAAAAAAAGGGTTAAGTTATGAAATTAGTTATCTTAGGGAATAGATGTTTATATAATACTAAAAGATGCGGGAAGATTAGAATTAGCGAAATGAGGTTTAATTTTTAACTTATTCATTTTAAATCCTATATTATTTAAAGTTTGTTTATGTTTAATATGATATTAAAGCATGAACATAAAATGCCTAATATAATATACGAGTGTTAAATACATGAGAGCAAAATACAATAAAACGACACGGTAGTAGTTGAAAGTAATGATGCAATAAACTAGAATAAGGAACCAATTAATAATAACGACGGAAATTAGGGATAGAAGACTGGACTCTGATTGTTAGGCCCACCAATTGAAAGATACAGCTATAGCTGACTCGACCCTCCAGAAAAATGCAACAAGGCTTGCTTGGGCCTGAGTTCATTAGGAACTCAGCATGTCCAAATGTACATGCTAAAAAGAGAGAAAAGTCATTAGGCACACACCTCCATATATTGAAAATATTTAACCATGTATGAAATATATATATAAACAAATGACTGGAACAAGAAACTATCAATACCAAATACTATGGGAGATTATACTAATGTGGTAGTTATATACGGTAAATAATTTATGTTTAAAACCTTTCGTTGTCATTAAACACTAAACACCTAAAGAATCGAATGTGTAAATGATTTAAGGAATAAGGAGGAAGTTCCACTCAATGTCGAGGGCCCCTTTGAATTCTCTAACACTTCAAAGCTCCAAAGGGAATCAAAGTCTAGAGCAATGCTTGTGCTATGGAATGTCACGATCCCAAATCCCAATCGGCCGTGATGGCGCCTATCGTGGAACTAGGCTAGCCAATATATCACATGTTCACAATTTCTTTTAAAAACATCCCATTTCTGAAATCTGAGCATTTCATAAATATCCAGAACTACTGAATAAAGAAGGTCAACATAGTACAATATAACAATCCCCAAAACCCCGAGCCAACGTGTCATGAGCATCTAGTGAAATAATCCAAAAAAAATATTATAATACAAATCTCTAAATCAAAGCTAAATACACAGGAAGGGAAAACAGGTATGCTGTGGACGCTGGACAACTACCTCTATATCCCGCAAATCTTGCTCCGCTGCGGACAATAAAGGCCAATGCTCGAGGTCTGCTCCTGAATCAGCACACAGAGGTGCAAGGAGTAATGTGAGTACACCAACTCAGTAGTAATGAAAATAAATCAGGTCTAAGCAGCAAGAACATATAATATCAATGTCATCAAATCACAGAGGCATATCTTTACTTTCAAAGAGTATAACACAGATGTATGAAATCGTCATGCCTTAAAAATCAACTTCCGAAAAACCCTATAAAAAAAAAAAAATATTTTTCAACAACTTCAACCGAAAGGTCTAGTATAAAAATTAAATGAATCATATTGAGGCCCTTCGGGGAAAACATATTCCATAAGCTCAGAGTGAAAGTAGCGGAATCATCAGTAGCCCCTTCGGCAAAAACATGTATCATAATCAGCCCATCGGGCATGCCTCATTGTCACTAATAATCAGTCACTCAGCACCTCACAGTCACTCTTACCGCCCAATCACTCGTCACTCGTCACTCGCACTCAGTAGGTACCTGCGCTCACTGGGGGTGTGTAAAAACTCCGTCTTCGGAGGGGCTCCTTCAGCTCAAGCGCTAAATAAACAGCCAAATCATGGCATCGATCACTCTCAGGCTCTCGGCCTGTCTCATATCATAAATATCCTCACAACATTGGCCCTCGTCCGCACTCAGTCAGACATTCTCAACATGCCACTCGGACCATAAATAAAACGGGGTTCTCGACCCAAAAATAGTATTTCATTTCAAGAAATAGTAATATAATCAAATAGGAGTGTCAAAAATTTCACTAGAAAGACTGAGTGTCAAATCATAGTTTCATAGTGAGAATATCAGTAAAATAGCCCCCAAGGGGTTAAAACAGATCGGCACTAGGCCCCAAACATGGCTCACAACCCAAATATTACACAATTCTTTTTAGAACATAATTAACATAAGGTTTTGAGTAAATATGCAACTCATTAGTCGACGCGGAGAGGACCTAGTCCAATCCAAGAGTCGGTACATTCCATATACTCATCATTCAACATGTGCGCCATTCTAGAAACAGTAAGAATTACGAAGTCCGGGGTTTCATACCCTCATAACAAGATTTATAGCCATTACTTACCTCTACCGGGCCACGACACTAGTCTGCAATGCACTTGCCCCTCAAATTGGCTCCCGATTGCACCGAATCTAGCCAAAATCAGTTCAACATTATTAAAATATACTCAAGGAAGACAACACAATCGAAAATTATCAATTTAATAAAAAATCTCGAAAATCGGCCAAACCCGAACCCTGGGCCCGCATCTCAGAATCCAAAATTGTTTACATCATTAGAATCATCATCCCCTCACGATTCTATACATATCAAGAACACCAAAATTGGACCACAATTTCCATTCCAAAACCTCAAAAGAAAATATAAATTCTCATGGAGCCTTCTTCCCCAATCATAACTAAATTTCCAAAACTTTTGTGGTTTAACTACTCAAAAATTGACATGGAATCATGTTATGATGTTGGAATTCTGACCTTCAGATGATTTCCCTTAATTACCCTCCAATTCTCTCTTAAGATTTCTCAAGTTCGCATGCAACAATGGAGATAATAAGAACAAATTTTGCATACCGGCCTTTTAAACATTATGTCCAGTCATTTTCGCGCATGCAGAGCATTTCCCCGCACCTACGGCATCGCAGGTGCGATGAACCTTCCACACCAGTTACATCGCGCTTGCGCCTGCGACTTCCCCTTCCGCACATGCCTGATCGCACCTGTGACTCCACTTTCACAGGTGCGAAAACACCAGCAGCAGCACAACAGAAAGTTTCCAAAATCCATTCCAACTTCCCGTTAACCATCCGAATCAATCCTGAGCCCCTCGGGATCCTAAAAAAACATGCCAATCTATCCCATAACATCATTAAAACTTATTCGAGCCTTCGGAACACCAAAAACAACACTAAAACACAAAATTCACATCAAATTCAAGCCTGAGAACTTTGAAACTTCAAAAATTCACCAACTACGCCGAAACCAACCAAAACACCTCCAATTAATATGAAATTTTGCAGACATATCCAAAATGACATTATGGACCTGTTCCAACTTACGGAATTCCATTCCAACCTCGATAGCCTAATTTCCACTACCGACCGGAAATCGCCAAAAACTAACTTCGCCGATTCAAGCCTAATTCTACACCGGACATCACAAAAATATTCCGAACACTATCCTAAGCCCTAAATAGCCACTGGCTCTACCTCATATGACATATCACCCTCGAGTTGAACCGTGCTGACGTCCAAAACATGGGAAGGGTCACCAACATACTTCCGGAGCATCGAAACATGGAATACTGGATGAATACTCGATAAACTGGGAGGCATAGCAAGCCTATAGGCCACCTACCCAACCCTCTGAAGTACCTCAAATGGCCCAATGAACCTGGGACTCAGCTTCCCCCTCTTCCCCAATCTCATAACACCCTTCATGGGTGGCACCTTCAGTAACACCTTATCCCCAACCATGAATGACACATCTCGTACCTTCCGGTCCGCATAACTCTTCTGCCTAGATTGCGCTGTGGAAAGCCACACCTGAATCATCTTTGCCTTACTCAAAGCATCCTGAACCAAGTTTGTGCCCAATAGCCTAGCCTCGCCTGGCTCAAACCAATAAACCAGAGATTTACACCTCCTACCATACATAGCCTCGTACGAGGCCATCTGAATACTCGACTGATAGCTGTTAATATATGCCAACTCCGGTAGTGGCAGAAACTAATCCCATGAACCACCAAAGTCAATCACACAAGCACGCAACATGTCCTCCAAAATCTTAATGGTACGCTCCGACTGCCCGTCGGTCTGAGGATGAAACGATGTGCTCAACTCAACCTAAGTACCCAACTCTCTCTGCACGGATCTCCAAAACTGAGATATGAACTGAGTGCCTCTGTCGGAAATGATAGAAACTAGAACCCCATGAAAACGGACAATCTCCCTAATCTAAATCTCAGCTATCCTCTCCGATGAAAAGTAGTACCAACAGGAATGAAGTGCGCGGACTTGGTCAGCCGATCCACAATAACCCATATAGCATCAAACCTCCTCGAAGTCCGTGGGAGTCCAACTACGAAGTCCATGGTGATCCGCTCCCACTTGCACTCCAGAATATCAAACCTTTGAAGCAACCCATTAGATCTCTGGTGCTCATACTTAACCTGCTGACAGTTGAGAAACCGAGCCACAAACTCCACAACATCCCTCTTCATTATCCTCCACCAATAATGCTGCCTCAAATCCTGATACATCTTTGCGGCACCCAGATGGATGGATTACCGTGAACTATGAGCCTCTGCTAGAATCAAATCTCGAAGCCCATCTACATTGGGCACGTAAATCTTGCCCTGCATCCTCATGACCCCATCATCACCAATAACCACATCCATGTCATCACTGCGACGTACCATGTCCTGAAGAACAAGCAAATGTGGATCATCATACTGGCATGCTCTAATCTGATCATAGAGAGAAGACCTGGAGGCTACACAAGCCAACACACTCGGGGGATATGACAAATCCAATCTCAACAAATGGCCTGCTAAGGCCCAAACATCAAGAGCTAATGGCCGCTCTGCTACTGGAAGGTAAGATAAACTCCCCAAACTCTCTGCTCTGCGACTCAAGGCATCGGCCACTACATTGACCTTCCCCGGATGATATAAGATAGTGAGATCCTAATCCTTGAGGATTTCTAACCATCTCCTCTGATGCAAATTCAAGTCCTTCTACCTTAACAGATACTGCAAACTGCGGTGATCAGTGAAAATCGTACACTGCACTGCATACAAATAGTGCCGCCAAATCTTCAAGGCATGGACAATAGAAGCTAACTCGAGATCGTGCACTGGATAGTTCTTCTTGTACACCTTCAACTATCTGGACCCGTAGGCAATCACCCTACCGTCCTGCATCAATACTGCTGCCAAGCCAACTCTAGAAGCATCACAATAAACTGTGTAAGAACCCGAACGAGCAGGCAAAACTAATACTAGAGTTGTAGTCAATGCTGACTTGAGCTTCTGAAAGCTCTCCTCACACTGATCAGACCATCTGAATAGGGCACCCTTCTGGGTCAATCTGGTCAAAGGTGAAGCAATCGAAGAGAATCCCTCCACAAAGCGATGGTAATATCCTGCCAAATCAAGCAAACTCCTAATCTCTGTAGCTGAGGACGGTCTGGTCCAACTCTGCACCGCCTCTATCTTCTTCGGATCAACCTGAAACCCCTCACTAGACACCACGTGCCCCAAGAAAGCTACCGATCCTAGCCAAAACTCACACTTGGAGAATTTCGCATAAAGCTTCTCCTCCCTCAATCTCTACAACACAACTCTCAAATGTTGAGCATGCTCTTCCTAGTTACAAGAATAAACCAGGATGTCATCAATGAACACAATGACGAAGGAATCAAGATAAGGCTGAAATACATTGTTCATCAATTGCATGAACGCAGCTGGGGCATTGGTCAGCCCAAATGACATAATCAAGAACTCATAATGACCATACATGGTCTTGGAAGTAGTCTTCGGAATATAAAAAATCCCGAATCCTCAACTGATGGTACCCAGATCTCAAATCAATCCTGAAAAACACTCTGGCTCCCTGAAGCTGGTCGAACAAATCATCAATACGGGGTAAGGGATACCGGTTCTTCACCGTAACCCTATTCAACTGCCGATAGTCAATACACATACACATGGAACCATCATTCTTCTTGACGAACAACACCGGTGCACCCCACGGTGACACACTAGGCCGAATGAACCCCTTATCCTGGAGCTCCTGAAGCTGCTCTTTCAATTCCTTTAGCTCCGCTGGTGCCATACGATAGGGTGGAATAGAAATAGGCTGAGTGCCTGGCACCAGGACAATACCAAAATTAATATCCCTATCTGGTGGCATGCCTGACAGGTCTGAAGGAAACACATCCGGAAATTCACGGACCACATGAACTGAATCAATAGCGGGAGACTCACCACCGACATCCCTCACAAAGGCCAAGTAAGATAAACACCCCTTTTCAACCATGCTAGGCATATACTCGGAAGAACCTCTCAACTCAACCCTCGGACACCCCGACATCGCTAAGGTCACGGTCTTATCATGACAATCAAGAATAGCATGGCACAGAGATAATCAATCGATTCCCAAAATCACGTCAAAATCGATCATGCTGAGTAATAGTAGGTCCACTAGGGTCTCCAAACCCCCAATAAATACAGTGCACGACCGATACACATGGTCCACAACAACAGTATCGCCCACAGGGAGTCGACACATGAACAGAGGTGACTAGAGACTCACGTGGCATATCTAGAAAAGTAGCAAAATATGAAGAAACATAGGAATATGTGGAACCAGGGTCAAATAAAGCCAAGGCATCACGGCAACAGACTGAAACAATACCTGCAATCACGACATCTAAGGCCATAGCATCCGACCTGGTTGGAAATGCATACATACGAGCTTGACCTCCCCCTGCTCGACCTTCCCCTCTAGGGCGGCCTCTAGCAGACTGACCACCACCCCTGGCTGACTGGGCAGGCGGTGAAGGGACTGGAGCTGAAGTCTAGGGCTAGCCCCTCTGCTGAGAAGATCCACCGGAATGGCAGGTACACTGCCTCCACCCGTGCCCGAACTCTCAACACTCAAAATAACTACCCGGAGCTATGGTGGGGACTGATAGAAACCCCAAGCACCTACACGACCACTGGAAGACTCCTGTATAGATGAACCCTGAACTGGAGGTGCTCGAGCTGAACTGTGAGCTGGGAGGGCACCAAAAGAAGTATGACCTGATTGAAAACCACGGGGACCCTCTCCCGAAGATGCACCACTATATGTTGGGCGGCCTAACTGAGGAGGCCTGAATGAACGACCTCTACCCTACTGAAACTATCCCCTGAAGGGAGTACCACAGGAACTTCCCAAACCACGAGGCCTCTTAACCTCCCTCTCCTCTCGCTCCTGGAGGCGAACAGACTCAATATCTCGAGGTATGTCAACAACCTGCTCGAATGAAGCACCCGATACTCTCTCCCGAGTCATAAGCAACCGAAGCTGATAAGAAAGACCATCAACTAACTTCCTCACCCTCTCCCTATCAGTAGGGAAGATCTCAGTAGCATACCTAGCCAACTCGGAGAACCTCATCTCGTACTGAGTAACGGATAACTCTCCCTGGTGCAGCTACTCAAACTGCCTGCGCTGCTCCTCTCTGTGGGAATGAGGAACATACTTCTCCAAGAAGATAGTCGAGAACTACCGCCAGGTAAGAGGTGTTGAACCAAACGGTCTACGCCTCTCAAGCGACTCCCACCATGTAAAGGCAGCACCCGCAAACTGAAATGTAGCAAATAAGACCCCACTGGTCTCCAAAATACCCGTGGTGTGCAGTATTCTCTTGCACCTATCTAGAAATCCCTGGGCATCCTCGCCCTCTGTACCGGTGAAAGTCGGGGGCTGAATTCTGTTGAATCTCTCCAACCTGCACTGCTCGTCCTCAGGCATATCAGGGACCACATAATCCTGAACCGGAGCAGCTGGCTGGGTTGGGGCTGCTCCCGGTGCCTGAATACCTGTGCATCCTGCTCAGGTGCCCAGGCAGCTGGAGTCTGATTGTCTCCCCCGGCCTGAGCTGTAGTGGCAGAAGAATACATGGTGACTGCCTGAGCCAAACTGGTGCGTACTGTCAATATCTAAGACAGGGCCTCCTGATAACCCGGAATAACCATAGGCACTGCTGGTGCCTGAGCCTGTCCCGCTGGGACACATCGACAGAACCCTGACCATGATCGATAGGGGGATCCTGAGGTACTGCCCCGGCTGCTGCGCGGGCTGGTCCCCTACCTCTACCACGGCCTCGACCGCGGCCTCGACCTCTCGCTGGTCTAGCCGGTGACTGGTCACTCTGATCGGTGCGACGTGTCCTCACCATTTGTGAGAGAATGAAACAATGTAAGTTCAGATTTCAAGAATCAATAGATCATCACGAAAGAGTTCAAGAAAGAAAGAATGTTTCCTAAAAGTTTGACAACCTCTCGAAGACAAGTACAGACGTCTCCGTACCGATCCGCAAGACTCTACTAAACCTGCTCATGACCGTTGAGTCAAATGAATCCTAGAGCTCTGATACCAACTGTCAAGACCCCAAATCCCAACCGGGCGTGATGGCACCTATCGTGGAAATAGGCTAGCCAATATATCACATGTTCACAATTTCTTTTAAAAGCATCCCATTTCTGAAATCTGAGCATTTCATAAATATACAGAACTATTGAACAAAGAAGGTCATCATAGTACAATATTGCAATCCCCAAAACTCAGAGCCAACGTGTCATGAGCATCTAGTAAAATAACCCAAAATAAAAAATTATAATACAAATCTCTGAATCAAAGCTAAATACACAGGAAGGGAAAACAGAGATGTTGTGGACGCTGGACAGCTACCTCTATATCCCGCAAATCTTGCTCCGCTGCGGACAATAAAGGCTAATGCTCGAGGTCTTCTCCTGAATCTGCACACAGAGGTGCAGGGAGTAATGTGAGTACACCAACTCAGTAGTAATGAAAATAAATTTGAGGAGAAAGAACATATAATATCAATGTCATCAAATCACAGGAGGCACAACCTTACTTTCAAATAGTATAACATAGATGTATGAAATCTTCATGCCTTAAAAATCAACTTCCGAAAAACCCTTTAAAAACATTTTTTTTCAGCAACTTCAAACGAAAGGTCTAGTATAAAAATGAAATGAATAATATAGAGGCCCCTCGGGAAAAACATATTTCATAAGCTCAGAGTGAAAGTAGCGGAATCATCAGTAGCCCCTTGGGCAAAAACATGTATCATAATCAACCCCTCGTGCATGCCTCACAATCACTCATAATTAGTCACTCAGCACCTCACAGTCACTCATAATCAGTCACTCAGCACCTCACAGTCACTCATACCTCCCAATCACTCGTCACTCGTCACTCATCACACGGCACTCGCACTCAGTAGGTACCTGCGCTCACTGGGGGTGTGTACAGACTCCGTCTTCGGAGGGGCTCCTTCTGCCCAAGCACTAAATAAACAGCCAAATCATGGCATCAATCAGTATCAAGCTCTCGGCCTGTCTCATATCATAAATATCCTCACAACATTGGCCCTCAGCCGCACTCAGTCAGACATTCTCAACATGCCACTCGGGCCATAAATAAAACGGAGTTCTCGACCCAAAAATAGTATTTCATTTCAAGAAATAGTAATATCATCAAATAGGAGTTTCAACAATTTCACAAGAAAGACTGAGTGTAAAATCATAGTTTCAAAGTAGTGAGAATATCAGTAAAATAGCCCCAAAGGGTTAAAACAGATCGGCACTAGGCCCCAAACATGGCTCACAGCCCAAATATTACACAATTCTTTTTAGAACATAATTAACATAAGGTTTTGAGTAAATATGCAACTCATTAGTCGCCGTAGAGAGAACCTAGTCCAATCCAAGATTCGGTACGTGCCACATACTCGTCATTCGACATGTGCGCCATTCTAGAAACAGTAAGAATTACAAAGTCCGGGGTTTCATACCCTCAGGACAAGATTTATAGCCATTACTTACCTCAGATTATTTCCCTTGATTCCCCTCCAATTCTCTCTCAAGAGCTCTCAAGTTCGCATGTAACAATGGAGAAAATAATAACAAATTTCGCATGCTGGCCATTTAAACATTTTGTCCAGGCATTTTCGCGCCTGCGTAGCATTTCTCCCCACCTGCGGCATCGCAGCTGTGATGCACCTTCCGCACCAGCGACATCGCACCTGCGACTGCCCCTTCCAAACCTGCGTGATCGCACCTGCGACTCCAGTTTCGCAGGTGCAAAAACACCAGCAGCAACACGACAAAAAGATTCCAAAATTCGTTCCAACTTCCCGTTAACCATCCAAATCAATCTCGAGCCCCTTGGGGCCCCAACCAAACATGCCAACCAATCTCATAACATCATTCAAACTTAGTCGAGCCTTCGGAAAGCCAAAAACAACACTAAAACACCAAATTCACATCAAATTCAAGCCTAAGAACTTTGAAACTTCAAAAATTCGCCAACTACGCCGAAACCAACCAAAACACCTCCGATTAATCTGAAATTTTGCAGACATATCCCAAATGACATTACGGACCTGTTCTAACTTTCGGAATTCCATTCCGACCTCGATACTCTATTTTCCACTGCCGACTGGAAATCGCCAAAAACTAACTTCGCCGATTCAAGTCTAATTCTACACCGGACATCACAAAAATATTCCGAACACTCTCTTAAGTCCCAAATCACCTAACGAAGCTAATTGATCCATAAAATCAATATTCCGACGTCGTTTACTAATCAGTCAACTATCAGTTGACTTTCTCAACTATTAGGCTACTTTAAAAGGCTAAATGCCTAAACTCTCATCATAACCACTCCGCACCCAAACCATCTTATCCAACACACCAAAAATAAGATTGCGATACCTAACAAATGCAGAAATAGGGGGAATGGGGTAAATCTCACGGAACTACCGGTCGGGTCGATACAAGGAGGGTAGCCCAACCTAGATTTAAACTCCA
This sequence comes from Nicotiana paniculata, assembly GCA_005239505.1. Classification (NCBI taxonomy): domain Eukaryota; kingdom Viridiplantae; phylum Streptophyta; class Magnoliopsida; order Solanales; family Solanaceae; genus Nicotiana; species Nicotiana paniculata. The sequence goes on along the minus strand of MDKI01092424.1, from coordinate 39,992 downwards.
CTACTAGATAGCCTTAACCACTAACAACATGTTTTTCTTATAGGTTTAAGTGCTAATTAAAAAATATAAACTAAATGATATTGCATTACTTACCAAATCAATATACTTTCCCTCCTAAAAGAATAACATAAGAGAACACATACTACCTTTGATACCAAATAAAGAATACATATCAGGCAAACCTAAATGGAGTGACTGTAGAACACATATACACATTAGAGAACAACACACTTAAAGAGAGAAGATCACAAGCATATTGTTAAAGGTCCAAACATTAAAGAAAAATACATTTAAAGGGAAGACAAGCTATACTATTACATATTGCACTTTGGTACGTAAAAGTTTTGTCTTCAGTTAATTGATGTAGATTCGGGGATGAGATTATCTTGAGGTGAACATATTTATGCTATTTATAAGAAGCGATAAGTAAGTGACATGAAGGATAAAGGGTACACAAATTAAAGAAAACGAGTTTCATTGAAGGTTGTCGATTTGGGATAAAATACGGTTCGAGCTATAATACCCGATATTTATGGACTAGTACCATACAAGGTACAATATGACCGTGATAGTAAGATGTATAAATTATATTAAAAATAAGTTGCATTGTAATTAATTAGAGATAATTTTTAATTATGTGGGTGATTCGTTAATTATCAGGTAGCGGGATATTATCTAATTAATTAATTGGTTATAGGATAAGATTAAGACCCCTCTCCCACCCCACGTAAAATCAAGGCACTAACAAAACATGACTCTTGGTCATTTTTGATTAGGTGGCAACCTAATATATTAATTTCAAGAAACTTTATTTCTATGATTTTGAATAAAAATAACATTTAATTCTCAACCACTACAATCAAATTCCTACAATTCCTTACACAACGCTACAATCAAGAACGTGAGTTTTAGAACATTATCAACATAAATTCTTATAAATTCCTACAATTCCTCCAAATTCCTACAACGACACTACAACGTGATTTCTTCAACCAACGAGATTTCTTAGCACAGTAGCCACGTGAAATTTTGTGGTTCTAAAGAAGTATGGTGCAACCTTTTCCAAGAATATCATAAAGATTTTTCCTACTCCATGTATGTTAAGTCTATGCCTTCTTTCTTTTTTGGCATGATCTAAATTATATAGAAGAAACGAGCAAACACACATTTTTCATGAACAACTCTATTCATAGATGTACTAGGGGTCTCTATGTTCTTGATTCCCCATGTGACATATTATTATATCGTCTGTTCATGGGTCTCAAAATAATATGCAGTTGAAAAAGTTTATCCAAAAAAGGAATATTGAGATTATTAACATATTTTCATGCATTTCATTCAGTTATACATGTACATTGACCCATGACTAGATGAAATTATATATGCGTATTTATATGTATATATATATATATATATATATATGGTATATGTGAAAAGGTTACGGCGTTATATACGCACCACCACATGATCAGTTGTTATATAGTGATGATTTTTCCCACAGTGGCCGAGATGATATGATAGGATGCTCTCAAAGGCTTGGTGATATTATGTACACCTATACCTATGCATGACACGACATTTATATGCACGTGCATGACATTATAAATATCTCAGGATTTACAAAGTGATTTTGACTTACAGTCGGAATTCTTTATTCCATGTTTCATTTATGTCTGATATGTACTGATTTTTATGCCTTACAAAGTACATTATTCGTAGTGATGCCCTATTCTCGGGGACTGCGTTTCTTGCCCGCAGGTGCAGATAGAAAAATTGACGGTCCCCCTTCTTAGGATCCTTGATCAACGAGTGTTGCTGTGCTCCGTTTGATCCGGAGCTGCTTTGGATCTTGGTACGATATAGTTGTATACATATATGAGTATGACGGGGCCCAGTCCCGCCATTGTATGGTTGTTTGTTCTGTTAGGTCTGTAGACAATTATGTATAGCTGGATAATATGTGGCCTTGTCGGTTTTTGGTTTTGCGTTATAGTTGTCTATAGCAGCTTTGTCGGCTTGCCCACTGTATTCCGCATGTATATGTACATATGTATTTTGGATAGATTTACCTCACATATTTTATTCATGTTTATGTCTTTAACGCATGCTTAAGGATGTCTGATATGTAGGATTCGGGCACCTGTTGCCGCCTACCCGTTTGGGTCATGACAAAAGTTGTATCAGAGCAGTTCTGTCCTAGGGTTGTCTAGAGACTGTGTATCATAGAGTTTTGTTTATGGGTATGTTGTGCCCATAGGATGGTTACTTTCCTTCTTATCCATATTGTACGATAGAACTGAGTCATAAGTATCCACTCCTAATCTTTACCTTATTTATGTTTTTAGTGATGCCTATTACTACTAGACGACAGGTTCAAGCCGCTAGCACGGGTCATAAGGCTACGAAGGTGCTACAAGGAGATATAAGTTACACTGTGGAGTCATATCCATCATAGATCATGGGTTCTATCGAGGAGGATGCATCCGAGGATCCATATGAGTCACTTGTTTGAGTAGTTTCAATTTCCTCGGCAGCATATAAGGTGAGAAGAGTTTCGACCTCACCAAGGCCCTTAGTTTAATTATCAGGTCCCATTGATCAGGATATAAGGGAAGTGGTGCATGGATTGGCACAACTGGGTTCCCTTCAGGCTCAAAAATATGTCAGGGTATTTGCAGACACCAGCTCTTCTGAGGTTCCAGATAGTCCACAGAGTTGGGAGTACGCCAATCAAGGTTCGTCGGTGTATGTTATGGGATATGTAGAGGAAGAGGATAGTAGTCGGGCTAAGAGGAGGAAGGTAATTTATAAGGATACGAAGATTCCTCTTCGAAGCGTGTCTGATTGAGGCTCTCATATAGGAAGATGCAAGGACCCTATACTGTAGAATTCCTCTAGATGTCAACTTTTGGTTGGTGAGATCCATTTCTTCTTCGAGTATTTCCAATTCAGGGTTCTGAATATGTTTTGTTATTTTTTGAGGACGTAGGGAGCCCTGTCCCGACTTGTATATATTGTGGTTACGTTTACTTAGAGGTTTTGCAGACAATATCATGTATATAGTTTTGGGTATGACATGTGTACGACTTTTTCGACCCTTATGCATCTATATAAACTTTTGCTTGATTTGAATGAGTTCTACGAATTAAGTCCTAATATTGTTACGTATATATAGAGGTGTCCCGCTATGACCCGTGATAAGTTTTATAGCAAATAAGGATGAGGTACGTGGTGCTTGGTTGGGTAGAATTTGATGTTATAATGGGTATGGATTGATTGGATTTTTGTTATGCTAACGTTGATTATCGATCAAAGGTGGTTTGGTTCTAATTTCCAAGAGATCCTATTTTGTAGTAGAAAGGTAATACGGCATCGTTGAAAGGTAGATTTATTTCCTATCTTAAGGTAAGGAAGATAATCAGAAATGGTTATGATTATCACTTAGTTTGGGTAAAGACTGTGAAAGTAGATTCATCAACCATTCAGTCCATCCATGTGGTTAATGATTTTCCCGATGAGCTTCATGGTCTTCCGCCAGAGCGAGAATTGAGTTTGTTATTGACCTACTACCAGATACTCATTAAATATCTATTCCTTCCTATAGAATGGCCCCCGCAGAGCTGAAAGAGTTGAAGGAACAACTAAAGGACTTTCTTGAAAAAGGCTTTATCATACCTAGCACATAACCGTGGGGAGCATCGATGTTATTTGTGAGAAAGGAAGATGGTTCCTTGCGGATGTGAATTGATTATCGACAATTGAATAAGGTGACGATCAAGAATAAGTACCCGCTCACGAGGATTGATAATTTATTTGATCAGTTGGGAGGTGCAAAGTGTTTTCTCAAATATAGACTTGAGGCTCGTGTACCATCAGGTAAGGGTTAAGGGGAAAGATATTCCGAAGACAACATGAAGGACCAGATACGGGCAGTTTGAGTTTCGTGGTATGTCATTTGGTTTGACTAACGCCCCAACAGTATTCATGTATTTGACAAACCGTGGGTTCAAACCCTTTCTACATTTGTTCGTGATTGTATTTATCGATGATATATTGGTGTATTCTCGTTCAGAGCCTGAGCATGCAGATCAGTTGCATATTATGCTCAGAGTTCTACAAAAAGGGAAGTTGTATGCAAAATTCTCTAAATGTGAATTCTGGTTGAACTCTGTATCTTTCCTTGGGAATATTATTTTGGGTGAAGGTATTCGGGTAGATACACAAAAGATTGAGGCATTACATGAAATCGACGGAGGCTTGTAACTTTCTGGGTTTGGCAGATTATCGCACGAGACTTGTAAAGGGATTATCTTCTCTTTTAGCACCTTTGACCATAGTGGTATGCGATGTCTCGCTTAACGTTCAAGAATAACATAAGGAAATCTGTGGTGCAAGCAAGTTAAAGGAAGGTTGCGAATAAGTATAAATAGATATGTATAGGTTTCAAGCTAAAGTATGGTAAAACGACAAGGTTTTAGGAAGACACGAGTAGGGATAAGAAAAGGTGAGTGAGCAGATGACGATAATGGATAAGTCTTTGGGATTAAGCCCATGAAAATAAGAGAGCTGATGGTTTCTTAAAGTCATAGAAAGCTCAGTATTGCCTGAATGAACTCAAAGGAGTCTAAGACCAGTAGCATTTAGAAGAGATCGAGTGCTGCCCTGGTAGTGGAATAAGGAAGTAATTGTGATAGATAAAGGATGACTTTTGGCCTTCCAAAAAGGAGGAATTTCATTAATTGTTAAAGATCAGAATACCCATGTAAGTTGACTCGAAAAGGAGCTAAGTTTTAGGGGACTGATGCTTGGGAACGGAGTTTTCAGTCATTAACTGATAGACTAATTCCAACACTGGTTCTAATGACCCATAAGGGACCAATGGTTACGTCATCTATTGTGATGCTTCAGGCTTTGGATTGGGTTGTGTATTGATGCAGCATGGTAAGGTTGTAGCTTATGCTTCTAGACAACTAAGAAAGAACGAGAAGAATTACCCGACCAATAATTTAGATTTAGCCGCAGTGATTCATTCACTAAAGATGTGGAGGCACTACTTGTATTGAATTTGTCACACCTCCTTTTCACTACCCCGGAAGGATATAAGGGTAATAAGGGTGTTTTTCCACTTTAAGTGACATTATTAAGTTTTGGAATTTATTTTATTCAGAGTCGCCACACGGATTTTTTACGGTGTTCCGCGACACCATTTTATTTATTAGAAATCCCAAAACCGAAGAATTTTGACTCCGTTTAAATTGTTTGCGAACCAGAAATCCGGGTAAGGAATTCTGTTAACCCGGGAGAAGGTGTTAGGCATTCCCGAGTTCCGTGGTTCTAGCACGGTCGCTTAATGATTAAACTTGGCCTAAATTGTTTAATTACTGATTTTAGCACCTAAATGCATTTTTTATATTTTTTATCGCTTTTATTATTCACTTGTATTTAAAGAGTTATTTTGAAACGTGTCACGTATGGGTAAACTTGTGGAGTTTAAGGTGCGTCTAAAATCATGTCACGCGGACGTGTACACAATTCTCGACACTGAAACTCGTCAAATAATATGGATAAAGTGCACAAGCGCATATTTTGTTTTGTTACCAAGAGAAACCGAAATCACGTCACGCGGGCGTGTACACAATTCCGATAACTTTAAGGAAATCCGCTCCTTCAAGTGTCTCTACGAGTGTTCATTTTAATCTTGATTTGTGTTACGTAAACATGTACACAACTTGAGAAAAAGGTATATTTTAGTTATTTCATTCAAAGCTACGTAAAAATGTATACTTCGATGATTCATTATCTAAGTCTGAAAGTGCTATCTTATTTAAGGGCGGGTTCGAATTACATCTAGTATGAATCTCTAAGTCAAGTTATGAGACCGGAATATGGCCAAATTTAGCCCTCGAATTAGTCACGTTAGGCAACCCTAGTTTTAGCTACTTGCAAAGAAAGTAAAGTTATGTAAATAAATGCATATCAATCAATAAATATCCAAAGAGGAAATCAACCTTACTAATTATTGAATTACATATCGGAAAAGCAGTAAACCTACCCTATTAACGATATAACATGGAGTGTGTATCTTCATTCATTCAAGTAATCTAACTTTAATACTACATTAAGATAAACAGATCCTACATATTTATGAATTTTAGAGTCCCAAGAGCATTTTTTGAACAGCAAATCCTATTTACATATATCCTTCAATATTAGCTATTTTTCAAGATTTTCAACAAGTATTTGGACAAAACTGATTCGAACACAAATTTATAGAAGAAGATATTTTGAACGAAAATGAATTTTTGGATCTGAATATTTTCGTCCAAGAAAACTATCAACACCATTGACTGCAGTTTTAACTCATTTTTCAGAATATTAAAGATGCCTGTATAGATCAATTTTGCCAATAAAATCTGAAATTCAATATTGCAAACAGTCTGCCCATTCTTACATTACAAGAGTTTCTGGAAAATAAATTACATTGTTTCCTACCAAAGAATTTAAAAATTCAAATGAAATAAAAATATAAAATAAGTAAATAAAAGGAAATCCTATGAAATATTTGTTCAACTCCATAACAGTCACCTTTTTGTAACACTTGATCAACACCTGTATTGTGACTTTGATTTTTAGGCATTTCAGAAGACGAATTAGATTATTCAAGGGTTCTGATTCCTCGACTCTATACCTTCTTTACTACATGCTTTATACCTTTAAAAGGGTGAACTTCAGCCATTTATACTACTGTTTATGAACTATTGTGGGGTGAATTTGACCATTGAAAGGTCATATTGATCTACCCTAGTGTTAATACTAACATATATAGAGACTTACTCTGTTGAATCTCTTTATTGACCAAAGAGACTCAATTGAAAGAGTATTTCTGCACTCTTATGGAAAGAAGACCATAGAAAGGCAAGATTCAACATCCTATTGCAAGTTGTTCTATTAGTGGACCAACACAACAAAAACTAAGATCTAACAAAAACATTACAATCGACCTAACGACAACCAGAATGATTCTCAAAAATACTTCACACACAATGCATACTCAGATTCATCAATGTCACCTGAACCTATCCTACTTCAGATTCATAGACAAAGAATCAAGGAGAAGAAGATTCAGACTCATATAAGCTTACAATAAACACAACACGAGTCAACAATTTCAGCATCATTAATTTTATCTAAAGGTTCACTGTTACATACCTTTAAAGAGAAAGAAAACAGCAAGAACACTTGACCAAATAAAGGCCAAGTATAAACCACAATCAACAAGTAGGAAGAAAATTCAACAGCAACAAACATAAACTTCAGAACAAACAGCTCCACAGAAAATATCCCAGAAAGCTTTTAGAAAAAAAAAAACAAACCAGAACTGAAAGCCCAAATAGAATCCAGAAATGAGAAAATTCCACTCAAAAACCTTGAAGAGTTCTTGAAGGAATAAACAGATTTCTTCCTATTACTTTTGGAATGATTCTGATCTTTTTATGTTTCAAGAATGTTTTTGCAGCTAAGAGAGTATTCTTTATTTTTGTAAGAATGTCCAAGTCCTCTTTCAACTAAGGGGAGGGGTCTATTTATAAGATATTTGGGGATGGGATATTCTTTGGAATATTCCCTATCCAAAGCTGAAAATAGTACATAGGGCAGTTGTCAACCTTATCTTTGGGACAATTGCCCCTATTCTAGAATTTTCTTACTCATTAAAAGACCTTTCTACCCTTTCAAATCTAATTTGCTAAACTACATTACCTAATATACCCCCTTGGAGTCCCTGAATTTACCATTGGGTAATCAGGGTTAAACACACCTGGGTTATTTCTTGGACTTTGGTTAGTTAACCTTAGTTATGCTCTTTAGTTAGCTATGTATTAACTCTGGTTTAAGTTGTTAATTAATCTAGACAATTAGTTTGATCCTATAGGACTAGGTTAAGTGGCTCATTTCAGTTCGATTAGGCTTAGCTAACTAAAAATCAAAGATTTAACTAAAAATTTAAGCAATCCAGGAATTTAGTCACCTTCACTGATTCCTAATCGTTCATTGGTTCAAATAATATATTAGGATCGAGGTTTTATCAATAAAACATTAGATTAGGGAACACTAACTATCAAAAAGTTCTACAAATCCTATATGCATAACAACCGAACTAATTGATTAATATCCAAACAAACTCATAGAAAAATAGTTTATCAATCATGATGAGGAATCTGACCAAGAACAAATACATGACTGTCATGGACATATTTAAAGTTGCGGCTAACCTTAAAATGGATCGAGGACAAGAAACGAACACACATGCGAAACAGTGATAAAACTTAGGCTAGGGACGTTATTATTAGAGAACAAACTGATTAAATCATAAAATTCGTTAACGGCTTGGATTGATCAAGAAGAAACAGCGTGAATCAGATGAGCAAAAAAGAAAAACCTCGCCCTAAACAGTGTTTTAAACATGCAACACATTTATGATGTTATCTTAAAAGAACAAAAAACAGATAGATAGGAAAGGGGGAATACCAGTTTGAGGGGTTTGGAGGAATTCCGGTGATTTCGCCAGAATTTGACCGTACCCGGCGACCTCTAAAAGTGACCTTCACTCGCATAAATCGACGGCTCTTGTTAAGAGCCTTTGACTCATGTGAGTTTGAGTCACAGAGCCTCTTGGAATCATCTTCAACAAGATTTAGGGTTTCGTCAGTTTCTAGATCCGAAATTACTCACAATCGAGTGATTTTTTAGGGACACTAATGGTGTGACGGGGTTAAGGGGGAGGTGAGGATCGTCTGGTGAGAAGTTGGGGTCGATTGGTGGAGGTCCGGCGGAACCTGCTGAGGCGGCGGAACCTGCTGAGGCGGCTAGGGTTTGCGAAGGGTTAGAGAGACAGATGAGAGAGATGATCTGTGGGTGTTTGGGAGGTTTTAGACTTTGAGTTCTGAGGGGTATGGGGGGATTTAGGAATAGATATATAGGTTTAGGGGTGTGGAGTTCGGAACCGCAGGGGGATGAGGGTGATGAAACGAGGCCGTTTGATTTATGGCTGGGGTATAGGCCGGGTTTAAGGATTTGGGTTGGGTCGTTTGTGTATAGAGAAGGGGTTTGGGCCTGGGTAATTTTGGCCCAAGTCCGATTTTAATCCCCTTTTAAGCCAATCTAAACGAATTAGTTAATTTGAATTAAAATAAAACTCAACACAAAATTTTAATAATTAATTCTGACTTAGTCCTTTTCTAATTATAAATTAATTAAGAGTAATACCATTTAATTTAACACTCATGTCATTTAAGGAGTAAATTTCACAATTTTGTTAGAAAAACTGAATAAATTAATCATTACATCTACATTGTGTCAAATAATCAACATTTTTGTTGTTATTTAGTTCAATCAATTAAAAATAATATACTAATTAGATCTAACTCTAATTTAAATTTTAATCAACGAGCAAATTAAAAGGTGAAATTTCTAGTTAACATTTGTAATTATTTGAAGAATAATTTTCCGTAATTTTTCAATAAAATGATTGAAGTTATGCACCGAATCATGCAATTTTAAATCATTTATGAATTTTAAAAGTTAAATTATGATTTATTCAATTCAAATAATTCGCACACACACATTGAAATTCAACAAAGGTTTATAACACTAATTAATTTATTGAATTTTGTAGGACTATATAGTAGGTTAAAAATTACATGCTCACAGCTGCCCCTCTTTGCTCGGAAACGCGAAGAGTTTTCAAGCAAAGACAAAGTGATCAGTTATGAACAACTTTTACCCATTCAAGTACTCGATGTGAAGCGTTTTTGAAAAGTTTGACCGAACCCTGCTTCAAAGGTTGCCTACATATCCTTGGCTATAAAGGAATCAAGTCAGTGTAGTTCTGGAGGCTTTGGTAGCTGGGACTACCGCGTAACTATGGTTTCACTGCGCTTGCTGCTGCTGATCTCCTTAATACACCCAAGTATAGAATGAAGGACTAAATAAACCTATCAGCTGCTAATTTACAAGATTCTTATCTATGACTTGGTCTTGATTCTTGATCTTTTGCTGACCCTGACCTGGATCCTGACGCTTGTTAGTCGCAGGTGCTAGTTTTATCTTATCGTTCCTTGGATCAAAGCGGGATATACTGGACGGATGACTTCAATCTCGTCCTGAATATTCCACATCTTCCCCGTTTGTGCACTTTTGGATTCACTCTTCTCTTTCCGCTTTTTGTTTTGTTATTTTGGATCGAAACATCTTCTTTTGGTCGTCTCGAGTTCCAATGTTCTATAAACGTAATCTGCACAAAATTAAAACAAACGAACAAAATTTTCTGCCCCAGTTTTCACTAGGAAAATTTTGTGAGTTATTGTAATAAAATCTATGCTACTTTATTATTGAAAGCAATAAAAAGACGGGAATTTTGTACCCGGAGTGAATGCAGACTAGGGGGTGGATACCCTATGCCTAAAAGGTGGAATCAACTAGGGATTGGAGACCCTATGTCGGAAAAGATCGACAGGTTATGCTGTCATCAAGAAGAGATCACCAGGTTATGCCGATGTCTGGAAAGGTCAACAGGCTGTGTAGTTTCATGAAAAAGGAGATCACTGGGTTATGCCAGTGTCTGCAAATGATCAACGGGTTATGTCGTTGTCAGAAAAAGATCACCAGGCTATGCTGGTGTTTGGAAAGGTCAACAGGTTATGCTGTTGCCTAGGGAAAAGAGACCATTGGCTAATGCCAGTGTCTGAAGATGATCAACAGGTTATGCTATTGTCAGAAAAAGAGCACCAGGTTATGCTGGTGTCCAGAAAGGTCAACAGGTTATGATGTTTCCTCGAAGAAGAGATCACTGGGTTATGCCAATGTTTGGAAATGATCAACAGGTTATGCTGTTGTCAGGAAGATCACCAGGTTATGCCGGTGTTTGGAAAGGTCAACAGGTTATATTGTTTCCTGAAAAGAAGAGATCACAGAGTTATGCCAGTGTCTGGAAATGATCAACAAGTTATGATGTTGTCAGGAAGATCACCAGTTTATGCCGGTGTCTGGAGAGGTGAACATGTTTTGTTGTTGCCTAAGAAAGAGATCACTGGGTTATGCTAGTGTTTGAAGAAGAAAAGATCACCAGGTTATGCTAGTGTCTGGAAAGGTAAACATGTTATGCTGTTGCCTGGAAGAAAATTCACTAGGTTATGCCAGTCTTTGGAAATATCACCAGGTTATGCTGTTGTCTGGAAGATCACCAGGTTATGCCGGTGTCTGGAGAGGTCAACAGGTTATGTTGTTGCCTGAGAAAGAGATCATTGGGTTATGCCAGTGTCTGAAGAAGAAAAGATCACCAGGTTATGCTGGTGTCTGAAAAGGTCAACAGGTTATGCTGTTGCCTGGAAGAAAATATCACTAGGTTATGCCAGTGTCCGGAAATATCAATAGGTTATGATGTTGTCAGGAAGATCACCAGGTTATGCCGGTGTCTGGAGAGGTCAACAACGTATGTAGTTGCCTGAGAAAGAGATCACTGGGTTATGCCAGTGTCTGAAGAAGAAAAGATCAACAGGTTATGCTGGTGTCTGGAAAGGTCAACAGGTTATGCTGTTGTCAGAAAGATCACCAGGTTATGCCGGTGTCTGGAGAGGTCAACAGGTTATGCTGGTGTCTGGAAAGGTCAACAGGTTATGCTGTTGTCAGAAAGATCACCAGGTTATGCCGGTGTTTGTTAGAGAGTGGGACCTTATTTTGGAAGTAATCATCGGGTTATGCCGGCATCAACTAGGGAGTGGAGATCCTATGGCGGCATCAACTAAGGAATGTAACATCCTAGGTTGGCATCGAGTTATGTCGGCTTTAGGTTATGCTGGCATCAACTAGGGAATGGACCCCTATGTCGGCATCAACTAAGGAATGTAACATCATATGTTGGGAAAAGGTGTAGCTAGGGATTGGAGTCCCTATAATACTTTAAGTTTGGATTCTTTTCAACATCGTTTTTTCTTCTTTTATTTTCTTTTCCTTTGATTTTGAGTGAATGCGGAAAAGAGTTTTGGAGAAAACTTCCCTTTTTGGAGTTGTTATTTCAGAGCTTATTCTAGATCTTGCGCCTTTCTTTTGGTTACACTTGCGTTTTGCAAGGTTATTCTGGGTTAAACCTATTTCCTTCAAACAAAGAACAATTTGTTAGTTTGAAACGGCGGTTGGTTTTGCGGCCTTAATCTTAGTTCTTTGGACGAAGATCTCAACAAACTGCTTGCTTGCTTGCTGGGGATTGGGTTTCATCTCTAATCCCGGGAACCCTGGGCTTTCAAGATTTTATCATGACGATAGGTCACGTGGGGCCCAATAATTTGTTTTTCCTTTATAATCCTTTCACTTTCTTTTTTCTTTTGGATTTCCAGAGCATCGGGGGGTGTTTTGACCCTTCAACTACTACTGTAGTGGTTATTCGCGGGACTTAACTTTTCCAATTTTATTTCGCCTTTATTGGCCTTTCATTTCTGACTTTTCTTTCAACTTTACCTTTAAAGCATTTGAAACATTTCGACTTTCCGAACTTTGCCGAGAAAGGTTAGTCACGTGGCACTCAAACATTCATTCGAATTGCCTCTATAGGCATTTCATTTTGATTTTCTCCTTTCAAGAGTTTTGCGTTTAAAGCATCGACCATTGTGACCAGCCGAGATTGATTCGATGCCCTGATGAGGCTCGGTGCCCTTGCATGTTGGCTTGTGTCAGACTGGAAGGGATTGAGATAAAAATAACAAAGAAACGGAAGTGATAAATTTTGACAAAAAATATCCCTTCCGGGGGAAAAGAGAAGAAGGACTTATCTAGAGTGTATGCAGCCTTCAATGAACATGACATGCGTTTTGGACTGGATGCCTAATCTATATGGGCCATCAGACTCTCAGAAATTCGTCACGACTTTGTACCCTGAGGTCGAGAAACCTTGTCCCGGATCATGTTGATACCAGTGACTAAACCTCTTTTCGATTAGTAGTGCCCTTTTTTGGGTTTTCACCGACTAACTCCTCTCATTTCTCTTATCGCCATCGCCCTGTAGTGCTCTTTGAAAGTTTTCACTAACAAGACTCTCTCACTTTAGTTTCCTCTACTCACCATCGCCTCATGGTGCCCGTGTGGGTTTCACCGATAAGACTCTCATTTTCATTTCTTTCCTTACCATCACCTTATGGTTATCGCATGAGTTTTCACCAATAAGAATCTCTCATTTTAGTTTCTCTCATTGCTCACCCGCGTGGACTTTCTTTTACGATCGATCGGAAGGACTTGAACGGGATTTGGGGTAAAGGAATTTGTATCGATTTACAACATTGGAACTTTTCGGGAGAATCATCGCCGAATTTTCACACTTGCCCCAACTTAAACTTTGGGGGAATGTGGATTTTTATTTTGGTGTGACTGAACCCCATGGAGAGGTTGCCTACGTATCTTTTGGGAATCAAGTCAGAACGTAGTTCGGGAAGTTTTGGTTTTGTTTTTGTTTTGAACTTTCTTATGTTTTCTTTTCATCAGCATTTTCTTTTTCTTTTTTTTTCTTTTTTTTTTCACTTCAAGTTCCAAAGAGGGTAATCAAGGAAAAGTAACCGGCTCAAAGGGTTTACAAAAACTGGTAGTGTTTGGGGTTGCGTGAATGAAAGCCTTCATCATTTCGATCATAAAAAGGTCAAACATAATACCTTTTGACTGCTGTTTCGGGGTCATTTCCTTCGACGTCCCCCAAGTACAACGCTCCTTTTGGTAGAAATTTCCTTATGACGTAAGGACCTTTCCAATTCGGGGCATATTTTCCTTTCGCTTCTTCATGGTGCGGGAGGATACATCTTAAGACAAGTTGTCCCATTTCGAAGTACCTGGGCCGCACTTTCTTGTTGTAGGCGCGGGCCATTCTTTGTTGGTACAACTGCCCGTGGGAAACTACAACCATCCTTTTCTCATTAATAGGAGTTAATTATTCTAATCGAATTTTGACCCATTCATCATCCTCAATTTCTGCTTCGACAATAATCCAAAGGGAGGGAATTTCAACTTCCGCAGGGATCACGGCTTCAGTGCCGTAAACAAATTGGTAGGGTTAGCCTCAACTGATGTCCGCACAGTCGTGCGATATCCCAATAATGCAAACGGTGATTTCTTATGCCACTGTCTAGAACTTTGGATCATTTTTCTAAGGATTTTTTTTGATATTCTTATTGGCTGCTTCAACGGCACCATTACCTTTTGGGCCTGTAAGGGGTAGAATTGCGGTGTGTGATTTGGAACTGTTCACAAACATCCCTCATCAAGTTACTGTTCAGATTCGCGGCATTGTCGGCAATGATAGTCTTTGGGATACCAAAACGACAAATGATGTTTAAATGCACGAAGTCCACCACTGCTTTCTTGGTGATGGCTTTAAAAGTGAGTGCTTCGACCCATTCTGTGAAATAATCGATGGCAACAAAATAAATCTGTGTCCATTTGAAGCTCTTAGCTCAATTGGTCCGATTACATCCACTCCCCATGCAACAAAGGGACAAGGTGCTGACATGGGATGCAATTCTGAGGGTGGCACATGAATCTGATCACCGTGTATTTGACACTGATGACACTTCCGGACGAAACTGAAGCAATCCTTTTCCATGGTCATCCAGTAATATCCTGCTCGCAGAATTTTCTCTGCGAGAATGAGCCCGTACATGTGGGGGCCGCATACTGCTGAATGTACTTCGTTCATAATATTTTTCGCTTCTTTGGCATCCACGCACCTTAACAAGTTCAGATCTGGAGTCCTTTTGTACAACACCTCTCCACTTAGGAAGAAACTGTTGGCGAGCCTTCTAATGGTTCTATTTTGATCCCTAGTGGCCGGCTCCGGTTACTCTTTTGTTTTCAAGAATCTTTTGATATCATAATACAATGGTTGGACATCGGGCTCTATTTAGACCGTGTTACAATACCCATGTATATCATTGATTTAAATTTGCAATGGGTCAATGTGAACATTGCCCGGGTATGGAAGCATTGCAGCTAGGGTAGCCAGTGCATTGGCCAACTTATCGTGGCATCGAGGAATATATCTGAACTCGACGTCCTTGAATCATTTGCTAAGATCTTCCACATGTTGTTTGTATGGAAGGAGCTTAACATCGCGAGTTCCCCATTCTCGGTGAGCTTGCTTGATAATCAAATTACAATCCCCCATGATCAATAATTCTTCTACATCCATATCAATGGCCATGTTCATACCCATTATACAAGCTTCATATTCGGCGGTGTTATTTGTACAAATGAAACGAAGGCGGGCCGTGGCTGGATAATGTTGTCCCGTGGGCGAAATCAAGATTTCCCTAGTTCCAAAACCTTTTGCATTGACTGCTCCGTCGAAGAACATTTTCCAGGTATTAGTGTCTTGTGAGATTACTTCAACTTAATTGACTTCCTCATCTGGAAAATAAGTGCTCAAAGGTTGGTATTCATTATCAATCGGGTTCTTGGCTAACGGATCAGCTAAGGCTTGAGCTTTCATGGCTGTGCGGGTGACATAGATAATCCGTGAGCAGGATTTGCCATTTTGCAAGCCTTCCTGTGGGCATTGGCTTTTGGAATATGTATTTTATTGGATCCAACCTAGTTATGAGATATGTGGTATAAGCAAGCAGATAATGTCTGAGATTTTGAGCGACACAAGTTAGGGCGTAACAAGTTCTCTCCCCCAGAGTGTATTTGGCTTCATAGCTAGTGAACTTCTTGCTCAGGTAGTAGATGGCTTGTTCTTTCTTCCCGGTAACATCATGTTGCCCGAGGACACAACCGAAAGAATTTTTCACAAGTGATATGTACAGGAACAAAGGTCTTCCAAGTTCAGGCGGGACCAACACTGGCGGGTTTGACAAATATTCTTTGATTTTGTCAAAGGCTTCCTGACATTCATCTGTCCATTTGATTGCCGCATCTTTCTTTAGAAGCTTGAATATTGGCTCACAAGTGGTTGTAAGTTGCGCAATAAATCGGCTGATGTAGTTCAACCTTCCTAAAAGGCTCATGACCTCTTTCTTGGTCCTTGGGGGTGGTAGATCTCGGACGGACTTTATCTTAGTCGGATCTAACTCAATGCCTCTGCGGCTAACTATAAACCCCGATAGTTTCCAAATGCGCATTTAGCAGGGTTCAATTTCAAGTCATATTTGCGTAACCGCTCCCGTACAAGACCTTCCTGTGTTATGGATTTAATAATGACATCATCGACGTACACCTTAAATTCTTGGTGCATCATGTCATGGAAAATAGAAGTCATGGCCCGCATATAGGTTGCCCCGGCGTTTTTCAAACCGAATGGCATGACCCTGTAACAATACGTTCTCCATGGTGTAGTGAAGGCTGTCTTTTCTGCATCTTCCTCATCTATTAAGACTTGATGATACCCGGCATAACAATCCACAGACGACCGTACCTGATGTTTGGCACAATTGTCGACAAGGATATGTATGTTTGGTAGCGGGAAGTTGTCTTTGGGACTTGCTTTGTTAAAATTCCTGTAACCAACGCATACTCTGAGCTTCCCGTCCTTTTTTGGCACTGGGACTATATTGGCTGGCCATGTGGTGTATCTGACTACTCGGATTACACCGGCTTTTAATTGTTCAGTGACTTCTTCTTTGATTTTATGACTGATATCTGTTTTGAATTTTCTTTGCTTTGTTGGATGGGTGGGAAATCATGATGGGTTTGAAACTTGTGTACCACTAAATCAACACTTAGTCCAGGCATATCGTCATAGGACCAAGCGAACACATCTTTGAATTCGAACAGACGTTGAATCAATGCGTTCCTAGTTCTCTCATCCCTGTGAATGCTTATCATGGTCTCTCGAACCACATCTGAATTACCCAAATTAACTGGCTCGATTTCATTTAGGTTTGTCTTAGGATTATTCTAAAATTGTTCAAATTCTCTTTTTATTTCCCTAAAAGCCTCATCTTCATCATTCTCTAGTTCTTGATTCATTAATTTGATATTGGACAGCGTATTAAGATCTGGGCATGAAGTCCGCAAGCATGTCATGTTATTTAAAGCTGCATTATTAGGACTGAAAAATAAGAAAAACAAAAAATTAGAAAGAATAATAGACGATGAAATTTTGATTTCATTTGATTGAATTTGAAGATAACAGGGGTTTTAAATCGGAGTTTAAAGACAATAAAATTTAAAAACATTCGAGTTACACCCTGAAATAACTCATAGTGCAGGGACGATGGAAAAATTGAACTACCGGGACTCCCGCCTAACGAGGAATGGAATAGCCTTCCAATTTTGCATCTTGGAATTTTGGCCCATATACTGTACCTCAGAGGTGCTCGAGCCTTCCCCTAGATGAACCATGTTGGCCTCATATAACATCTATTTCATGGCCTCACATATATATTCAATTTCTTCAGCCGTTAAGGCCTCTTCTTCTTCTTCTTCTTCTTCTTCTTCTTCTTCTTCTTCGATATACTGTGGTTCGACGAAGGTCTTAGTAATGTGTGGGACTGGCTGAGGCAGGTCCCATCCATTGTTTTTGTGGCGTTGGCCCATTGCACATCTTCATCAGTGGCTTGGAAACCTATGCCAAAGAATTTTTCAGCGGAGGGTAGGGAGATTGGTTCAGTGATGCCTTGAAGGGATATCCCAAGCCCCTATCTGGTTTGTATCCATGTCTAATAATATCTTTGGCGACCATGATTGACGCATTTGAAAGAAAAGGTTGTGGTCATGGAGCACCTTCTTCGTGTTGATCAGCAGGCACAATCTCAAAGGCTTGGTACACCATATGTTCGTTTCCCTCTCTGGCCTCGAGGCAGGGGATGAAGGTGTCCCTGTTTATGGATTGTTTGTCTTCTCCATGGACCACGATCTCCTGATTTTCATGGACAAATTTGACCATTTGGTAGGGGGTAGACGGTACTGCCCCAGCAGCGTGAATCCACGGTCTCCCTAGCAAGAAGTTATAGGAAGTATCCATATCCAGGATTTGGAAAGTTACTGTGAAATCCACAGGGCTAATCGTCATGATTATGTCAGTTTCACCAATGGTGTCCCTTTTGATCCCGTCAAAGGCGCGGACACAAACATTATTCGGCCTCATTCTCTCAATGCCGATTCACATCCCTTCAAGTGTTGACAAAGGGAAAATATCCACCCCCGATCCTCCCTCAAGCATAACTCTCCTAACATAATATCCTTCGCTTTTAACGGTCAAGTGTAATTCCTTGCTGTGAGCGGCTCCTTCCAGAGGCAGATCATCATGGCTGAAAGAGATTTTTTTTACCTCAAAAAAGCGCTCAGCCATTCTTTCTAACTGCTCGACTAAGGTCTCAGCTGGACATACGCTTCATTCAGCATTTTCAGGAGTATTTTTTGGTGCTCATTTGAGCCCGTCAATAGAGACAGAAGTGAAACCCGATCAGGGGTTCTCCTGAGTTCTTCGATTGCGACATATTCCGGAATTTTCATTTTCTTGAAGAACTCCTTGGCCTCTTCGGCGGTGATAGTCTTTCTGAGAGGAAAGCGTTTATGCTTAGCGTTGTTCAGCTCATCTGGGTTTTGGTACTTCCCAGTGGGTTTTTCTTCGTTGTCTTCCCCCTTGACTTCTTTTCCTTTATATGTCACCAATGTTTGATCATAAGTCCATGGGACAGTAATTGTAGTTTTTATTGGATTTTGCGACCGGCGGCTGATAATCAAAGGTTCATTCAGCTTTAGTGGGATAGCCAAGCTTTTCAGAACCATAGGTGCCTTTTGGTATATACATTTTTTGTGGTTCCAATCTTCTGGGAGGTCTCAAAACGAGTTGTCTGTTTCGCAGAATTCTCGGAACATAAAGGATAGCTTCTTTAGTTGGTGATGTCTCTCTCTTTTCTTCCTTGGCCTTTTCTTTCTCCTGGCCGGGGATCTTTGTCTCTTTTTCTTCCTTAGTCTGCTCTTTATCCTGGCCGAGGGGTTTTGTTTTATTTTCTTCTTTGCCCGGTTTTGCCACTGTTTTTTCTTTCCTTTCTGTGTCCACAATGGCAATGATGGATTTCAGCGCTGGGTCAAATTCTTTGTCTTCTAATATCATTCCAATTACAAGCCCGTTATTGTGGGCTGGCAATGGGTTGTTTGTGACATTGGGGACCTCCTCGTCCCTTAGCACAACCTTCTTTTGTTCAATCAGATTTTCTACTGCTCTCTTGAGGGTCCAGCAGTCTTCAGTATCATGCCCCTCCACTCCAGAATGATAGGCACAGTTGGTACCTCGTCTGTATGATGGTGATTGTGGATTTTTCCTGCTTGGAGGCACAGGCTACAGAAGTCTTATCTGAACCAACTTTGGAAAGAGGCTTGAGTATGACTCACCGATGGATGTAAAGTTAGTTCTTCTTGGTGGTTCACGAGGGTAGGCATTGTAGGGATAATTGTTTTGAGGAGGGCATGTATTATATGGAGCTGAGGTGGATGGTTATTTCTAGGTGGTGGAGCTCTGTTTCGGTTATACTGCTGCGATGGGGCTGTGGCTGAGCGTTCATCACTGCATAAGGAGGGGGGTCATGGCATAAGCTGCTTCCTGATGAGGATAATAGTGTTGTGAAGTTGTGGAAAATGGGCCTCGATATTCCTTAGGTTGTCGAGAATTCCTAGGGCCTGAAGCCATCATGGCTCCCTCCTATTTTTTTTTCCTGTTTTCCAGGTCTCCCGAGCCGCTTTGAATGGCTTGGGAGGTAGCTCTCAAGCAGATTAACTTAAAATATGGCCTATCTTTAAGCCATTTTCGACCATCTCGCCAATTTTTATGGCCTCCGCGAACCGCTTGCCCATGGCGAACATCATAATCTAAAAATAATCGGCCTCTTGGGCCTGTAAGAGGATACTAATCATTTAATTTTCCTCCATGGGAGGTTTGACTCGGGATGCATGTTCCCGCCATTTGATTGCGTACTCCCGGAAGCTTTTGGAAGCTTTCTATTTGAGATTGGACAAAGAATTTCTATCCGGAGCTATATCCACATTGTATTGGAACTGTCTTACGTATAGTCGGGCCAAATTATCCCATACATGCCAATGGGATATATCTTCATCGATGTACCCCTCCGAGGCGATACCTGTAAGACTTTCCCCAAAATAAGCCATCAGTAGCTCCTCTTTGCCTCCCGCTCTTCTCAATTGGTTGCAGTATCTTTTTAGATGAGTGATCGGGTCTCCATGCCCGTCATACTTTTCAAATTTTGGTGTCTTGAAACCCACAGGTAGATGCACGTGCGAGGACATGCATAGATCAGCGTATGACACGCTATTTTGGCCACTTAGACCCTGTAGGTTTTTCAAACTTTGTTCAAGGCTCTTCATCTTTCGAGTTATTTCATCTTGTTCAATATTCTTCAAGAGCTTTTCCGGTTCTACGGGAGATTCAAGATGTGGGTACTGCGTGTAGGCATTATAAGTGACCTGAGTAGCATCCAGCTGGAATTGCGGAGCTTGGAAAATAAAATTGACTGGTTCAAAATTCTACCGTGCGGGTGTAGGTTATGCCACACCAGTAGCTGGTGGAGCAGTAAACATCGAAGATTGTAATCCGGAGGATGGTGCCTGGGGGCGAAACTCAGAAGGCGTTCCAGAATAGTTTGAGACCTTGGTCGGGAACTCAAATGGAATAAATGGGTTGGGCTATGAAATAGGCACGTTGGTGGCCCCTCCAGTTCTGCAAATTAACTCAAGAAAACCAGGGATGGAGTTAGGTGGCTCTCTCCCATTGGACCAAGCGTCCGACATCTCAGCCTTCTGTTTTCTTCGGCTATTGCCAATTCTTCTTGGGGGATAACCGAGGTGGGGCCATCCGTTGGCTCAATAATGGACGGGTGACTTTCTGACGTCATTGCTACACTTCCTTTAGATTTTGTGAAATATGGATGTGTCGCTAGAATACAAACGCAAACCAACAACCGTTAAGAATAGTAACCTTTAAAGAGAATACATCAAACTAGGTTAGTGGGAGATAATAACACATAGGAATCACATGTTGGGATGAGATGCACCTAAGCAGTTATCATTGTTCTAAAAATGTTTGCAACGGCTGTGTGTTTCATCCCGGCTTTAATATTATCTCTATTTTTCATTCATTTTATTCTTTTTAGGATTAGGATCGCATCCTATGTGGATTTCCTACGTATCATGACGCCACATGAATTAGATCATCACGTAGTTCACGGAATAGACAAATAAAAAGTGATTTCATTTCACCATTAAAGGTAATTCTTTTTTTATTACAAGCGAATGTTTGGGAAATACTAAATAAAACTGAAAGAAAAGTACGGACTATAGACTTGAAACAAGACAAATTAAAATTTCAGAAAGCAATGAAAGTACAGACTCAAAAAACTAAACGTCAATAGTAAAGGAGAGCCTCGGGTTGTCTTCTCGGGGCTGGTGGTTCATTGGCAGGCCTCTGTGCAATATCCTCCCGAAGTCGTTCCAATTCATCCATTAATTGATGGACGAAAGTAATCATGGTGGAAAAGAACATGGAAGTTGTCATACCCTCGCACTCATGGCATTTTTGCACCACGTAGTTAGCTATTTCTGTAATTTTGTGTCGTATGATCCCCTTCTCCCGAAGTAAGCGTCCTATTTTATGTGATCGGGCTTCTAACACTTGGGTATTTGCATCATTCTGCTTTTGCAGCTCTTGCATTGTTTTCTTTAACTGGCAAATCTCAGTACACCAATGCTCCTTTTCTACTCTGAAGTCTTTGGTCTGTTGGAACTTTTCGTTCCCCATGGAAAATAGTTTTTCTTTCAAGATGGCGATTTCTTTTCCATATTTGTGACTTAATTGACGAGCCTGTTCTTCCATTCCTTTTGCTAACTTCTTTTCGGCCTCTAACGGGTTTTTTCAGCTTTGTTCAAATCGAAGGTATGTTCATGAACCTTCAACCTCATATTGTTAATGATTTTTTCATCTCTTTCACTCCTTACAGGCGTCTCGAGGACTATTTTTAGACTCCGGACATGGGCACGAAGTGCCTAATTTTCTCAGGTCATTTGTCATTTTTCACCCTCGACTACCTGTGCTTGCAATTGATTATCAAACTCTATATTTCTTAATTTGTCTTTCAATACATGGATAGTGACTTGATATTCTGTTTCATTTTCGCCCCAAGCTAGCCTTTCTTGAATTTTATTATCAAAAGCGTGCACATGAGGCCTCTTGGAAGGCCTTTCCGGCTCGGGTTCTAGCTCTTCAACAATGCAACTCTTTTCTCAAACCATGGCGCATATCCTGGATCCACTTCCCCTTTAGTGGGATTGGGCACCTGGGTATCTTTTTTCAAGTATCGACACCCATTCCAACTTTGTTGAATTAAGGCTTCAGGTAAGGGGGCCTCGGGGTGTAGCTCAATGACTTGGATGCTCAAATCCTCCTCTTCAGGTATCACTTGATAACGGCCCAATTGTCTTAGGACTCTTTGGGTTGCATATGGTTGGATACTTCTAAGACCCATCAACAGTAGATGATTCCTGGCAGCGGACATAAGTATGGCTTCTTTGAGTGGGAGCCATCCCAAAGTCCATTCCATTTGGTTTGCTCGTAAAGACCTTAGATGATCAACCCAAGCCTCGGCTCCTTCCGGAAAAAGGTAATCCCTCACACTCTCTTCGTAACTCTCGATGAAATTTGCTTTATCGGTACCATATCTCATGAATTTTGGATGGTGACGAAGATGTTCAAGCAACCACATCTGGAGAATGATGTTGCAACCTTCAAAAAATGTTTTCCCGACTTTCATTCAGTCAAAGCCTGAAAAATGTCAGATAATATGAGTGGAGCAAGAGCATGATCTTTCATTTCGGTCAAGACCTGGGCGATTTTCGCCACCCGAACGTCAATAGACCCTTCGGCATTAAGAAAGACCATAACACCCAGAAATGCTACGATGAAGGCAAACCGGTGATGGATTATCCGAGTATCCTTATCCTGTTTGTTAGTAAAGCCTTTCTCATATATTTCAAATCCGTCTGAGAAACCATATCTGGAGTATAAGAAGTAGAATGAACAACACCCATCGAATACTCGGCCTTTTCTGAGTTGCTAGCTAACGAAAAGGACCTCAAAGAAACGGCGTACTGACATAGGTCTTGGAAATATAATTTGTTGATTCCTTAAGTCTGGACCAAAACCCGCATATCCGGCGACCTCTTCTAAGGTTGGGGTGAGCTCAAAATCTAAAAAGTGGAACAAGTTATGGGCCGGATCCCAAAAGGTTACCAAAGCTTTAAGCAAGTCGTTTTGGGGTTTGGTTTTCATAAGATCAACGAAAGATCCCAACTGTTTGGTGACACATTATTTGCCATCTTTATCTAAATCATGCCACCACATCTGGAGTTGTATGGGAGCCTCTTCTGTGGTGTTCAGCTGTGGATTTTGGACAGTGTTCATTTTTAACTGTGAGCAAACTGGGTTAGGATTACCAAAAGACCCATTTTTAATTTTTAACAGACATACTCTCCTAAAAATGGCTTATTCATGCAATATTGACCAAAGTGGCCATTTTTGCAAAGAATGGCCCCTTCTCACTTCGGGTAAAGTTTTGAGGCCAAAAAAAGGTGCGTTTAGCAAAAGTGACAGACAAATTCGTTCTTTAACGAAAAACAACCCTTCAACAATATAAAATGTTCTAAGGCTATTTTTGCAAGAACGGTGCAAGATTTTAACCGAGGCTTGGTCGGTTTTATTTGGACTGACATACAGTTTTTTTTTAAAAGCGAGGTCGGCACCGATGAGGCTTGCCTACGTATCTCATATCCGATGAGAATCAGACCCACGTAGTTCGGTCATAAATAAAAGAAAAAACTGATTTGACTTATTTTTTTGAAATTTTCTTCTCATTTTGGCTTATTTGCGGCTATTTTGAAAGTCCTTTTCTCCTCATTTTCAATTATTTTGAAATCCTTCTGTTTTCCAGAAAAATTTTGACAGAGTTCCGAGGTATTTTTCAAATATCAGGTTTTCCAAAATCGGATAAACTCCTATCCTACCTCACTCTTGGTTTTTTTGTTATTTTTCTTTCTTTCTTTAGCTGGTCAACAAAAAAACAGAGACAAATAATGTACGTATA
The DNA here is from genome assembly GCA_005239505.1 of Nicotiana paniculata. Lineage (NCBI taxonomy): Eukaryota > Viridiplantae > Streptophyta > Magnoliopsida > Solanales > Solanaceae > Nicotiana > Nicotiana paniculata. Next base: position 15,870 of record MDKI01092424.1, on the reverse strand, counting down.
GAAAATAGGATGCATCAGGATGGTCTTTTGTTTCGGGTACAATAGTCCTAGACGGACCCAACCCCTGTGTTGAGTCCCCTAAATAAAAAATGCACGTGATGCAGATAATCGTTCTTACTAGGGATCTGACATGAGGTTTTGTCATTCTAAGGTTTAACCTGGGGTTTTTTGTTCTAGACCTTGGCTACCCGAATGGACAACTCGAGTCGGGGTGGGAGCGACGTACCAGTAGCACGAAAGGCTATCCGGCCTAGTGGCTAGTCAATCCCCGTATTTCTTACTTGGTATGACCCCTAACAGAAAGGCGGGCCACGGGAACGTGTGCACCAACTTTTAGAACTCAGAAAGGAGGCGTAAGAAAACAGTTTAAATACAAGTCAAATAAATATCAAAGCGGTAAATAAATAACATTTAGAACATTTGAGCGCACAAAATACAGTAATATCACAATTAATAAAGCCAAGTAAAATCAAATTACAAGCTCGAATTCTTGAACCCTGAACCATAGATTCTGGGTTTGATCCCCAGCAGAGTCGCCAGAGCCGTCACACCTCCTTTTTTACTACCCCAGAATGATATAAGGGTAATAAGGGTGTTTTTCCACTTTAAGTGACATTATTTAATTTTGGGATTTATTTTATTTAGAGTCGCCACCCGGATTTTTTACGGTGTTCTGGGGCACCATTTTATTTATTGGAAATCCCAAAACTGAGGAATTTTGACTCTGCTTAAATTGTCTGCGAACCAAAATCCGGGTAAGGAATTCTGTTAACCCGGGAGAAGGTGTTAGGAATTCCCGAGTTCCGTGGTTGTAGCACGGTTGCTTAATGATTAAACTTGGCCTAAATTGTTTAATTACTAATTTTAGCACCAAAATGTATTTTTTATATTTTTTATCGCTTTTATTATTCTCTAGTATTTAAGGAGTTATTTTGAAACGGTCACGTATGGGTAAACTTGTAGAGTTTAAGGTGCGTCTAAAATCATGTCACACAGACGTGTACACAATTCTCGACACTGAAACTCGTCAAATAATATGGATAAAGTGCGCACGCGCATATTTTTTTTTGTTACCAAGAGAAATCGAAATCACGTCACGCGGGCGTGTACACAATTCCTATAACTTTAAGGAAATCCGATCCTACAAGTGTCTCTACGGGTGTTCATTTTAATCTTCATTTGTGTTACTTAAACATATACACAACTTGAGAAAAAGGTATAGTTTAGTTATTTCATTCAAAGCTACGTAAAAACGTATACTTCGATGATTCATTATCTAAGTCTGAAAGTGCTATCTAATTTAAGGGCGGGTTCAAATTACATCTAGTATGAATCTCTAAGTCAAGTTATAAGACCGGGCTATGGCCAAATTGAGCCCTCGAATTAGTCACGTTGGGCAACCCTAGTTTTAGCTACTTGCAAAGAAAGTAAAGTTATGTAAACAAATTCATATCAATCAATAAAGATCCAAAGAGGAAATCAACCTTACTAATTCTTGAATTACATATTGGAAAAGCAGTAAACCTACCGCATTAAGGATATAACATGGAGTGTGTATCTTCATTCATTCAAATAATCTAACTTTAATACTACATTGAGATAAACGGATCCTACAGATTTATGAATTCTAGAGTCCCAAGAGTATTTTTTGAACAACAAATCCTATTTACATGTATCCTTCAATATTAGCTATTTTTCAAGATTTTCAACAAGTATTTGGAAAAAACTGATTCGAACACAAAGTTATAGAAGAAAATATTTTGAACGAAAACGATTTTTTGGATCTGACTATATTTTCGTCCAAGAAAACTATCAACACCATTGATTGCAGTTTTAACTCATTTTTTAGAATATTAAAGATGCATGTATAGATCAATTTTGCAAAAAAAAATTTGAAATTCAATATTGCAAACAGTCTGTCCATTCTTACATTACAAGATTTTCTGGAAAATAAATTACAGTGTTTCCTACCCAAGAATTTACAAATTCAAAAGAAATAAAAATAAAAATAAAATAATAAATAAAAATAAATAAATAAAAGGAAATCCTATGAAATGTTTGTTAAACTACAGCTTCCTAAAACTCAAATACCTGGAGATATCCACGCCTCTACTTGTGATTAACTATCAAGAAGAGACACAAGGAAAAGAACCCGTTAGCATCTCATGGAATGAATCTGTCCATAGAGAGGATCAGATTCAATTCCAACTGTGCTAGTGATCACGCTGAACTATGTCTTATAAAAAAGACTAAACGGGCGTTGCAAATATAATCTGGGGTATTAATCCCAGAGTCCATCCCACAGGGAGTTAACGTATCATGCAAGCTGTCAGAATACTAACTTTCATTTGGTGTTGTTTAAACTACTACAACTGAATGAAAATATTAAAAGTAAATATTAACTACAATAAGGTGTAAACAATTGTAAAAAGGTCTAAGGTTATGGTTTCCCCCGTTGGTGAACTTCCTTCTCGGATACTTCTTATAGTTTAGATTAGTTGTCTCAATCAATCATGAACACTCTATCTACCATAAATCTCTGTCAAGCAATCATGATAATTTACTAGACGTACTCTCTCAAGTTACACTAGCTAGATTGCATTACAGTTCACTTTAGATTGCACCCGAAGTATTGTTATTTCTAATCCAACTTCTAAACCCACGATTATGACTTTCGTCTATACTCTAGGAGTGGTGTTGTTAAAACAACTACCTAAATATGAACTCTCTCTCAAGTAGATACATAATAAATAGGAATAGCTAATTGAGGGCCATTTCAATCAACTACAACAAGAAAGTAGTTGAACAAATAGAGATTAATCAACCAATCAAAACTATATTAATAACACAATAAGTTCATCCCCAACGGGTTCCACCAAAACCCTAGATTAATTAAATTAGCTACTCATGCTCATAAGAATCTAACCCAAACTAACTTGCATAATTAAACTACAAAGTAATGAATAAAGTTGTAAAATTCAATGTTTCGCTTCTCTCAATAGTATTCCACAGGCATCTCTTGTCTCTAATGGCATCTCCCCCTTCAAATTGTGTTTTTTTGGGTCTATTTTTATGTTTGGGACAAACCCTAAACGTGTAGGAGACTTTTATTCAAATCAGGAAACACTTAAACTCTTCAATACTCGGATCGGACCAGACCAGGGACCTGGCTTTATGGCCCAAACGCCTGGATAAAGCCAGGCCAGGCCTGGCGTTATGGCTCTAAGGCCTGGATAACCAGGCTTTGTAGCCCAAACGCCCAGCTATAGCCTGGTATGACCAGGCTTTACAGCCCAAACGCCCGGCTATAGCCCGGTGCACTCCTCTTCGCCTGTTACGCGTATTTTCAACGTTTATGCATCCACTTAGATCGGCTTCCTTCTCCAATTCACCTACACATGAAATAGACTCCATTATGCACATACAAAGTGTATTTTTATCATTAACGCAGATAAAATGTAAGGCACATAACGTGTTAAACCATGAATTCTAACCACACATCAGCTAGCTAAACAGAAACTGCTACTTAATGCTTTACTCGAGAGAACTAACTTAACATATTCTAGACCTCAAGTTTGCATACAGATTATAGCCAGAATTCATGTAGTAACTTGACTACTTTTAGGCATTGCTTAAGGAATAAATCTGACCATAAAGGATGTTAGATTTAATCCTTAACTATGTTCTTGGATAAACAAAGCATATTTAAACCCTTTATGGACTGAATCTGACCATAAAAGGGGTGGGATTCAACTCCATAGGTTTTATACTTGTTCTTCTTGCCGATAATACCATAACCTGACTTTGTAAGCTTTGATATAGAGAACAAATCTGATCGTTTCAAAGGATTCAGATTCCTTACTCTAAGAAGCCTTTTAAAATGATAATTGATTTACTCTATAACTGTTTATGCATTATTATAAGGGTGAATCTGACCATGAGAAGGGTCAGATTCAACTCCATAACAGTCACCTTTTGGTAACACTTGATCCACACTTGTATTGTAACTTTGATTTTTAGGATTTTCAAATGACGAATCAGATTATTCAAGGGTTCTAATTCCTCGACTCTATACCTTCTTTACTAAATGCTTTATACCTTTAAAAGGGTGAAATTCAGCCATCTATACTACTGTTTATGCACTATTGTGGGGTGAATTGCACCATTGAAAGGTCAAATTCATCTACCCTAGTGCTAATACTAACCTATCTAGAGACTTACTCTGTTGAATCTCTTTATTGACCAAAGAGACTCAATTGAAAGAGTATTTCCGCACTCTTATGGAAAGTACCTGACCATAGAAAGGCCAGATTCAACATCCTAGTGCAAGTTGTTCTATTAGTGGACCAACACAACAAAAACTAAGATCTAAAAAAAACATTACAATCGACCTAACGACAACCAGAATGATTCTCAAAAATGTTTCATACACAATGCATACTCAGATACATCAATGTCACCTAAACCCATCCTACTTCAGATTCATAGACAAAGAAACAAATAGAAGAAGATTCAGACTCATATAAACTTAAAATAAACACAACACGAGTCAACAATTTCAGCATCATTAATTTTATCTAAAGGTTCACTGTTACATACCTTTAAAGAGAAAGAAAACAACAAGAACACTTGACCAAAAAAAGGTCAAGTATAAACCACAATCAACAAGAAGGAAGTGAATTCAGCAGCAGCAAACATACACTTCAGAACAAACAGCTCCACAGAAAATATCCCAGAAAACTATTAGAAAAAAAAAAAATCAGAACTGAAACCCCAAACAGAATCCAGAAATGAGAAAATTCCACCCCAAAACCTTGAAGAGTTCTTGAAGGAATAAACAGATTTATTCCTATTACTTTTGGAATGATTCTGATCTTTTTATGTTTTCAGAATGTTTTTGCAGCTAAGAGAGTATTTTTTTTTAGAATGTCCAAGTCCTCTTTCAACTAAGGGAGGGGTCTATTTATAAGATATTTGGGGATGGGATATTCTTTGGAATATTCCCTATCCAAAGTTGAAAATAGTACGAAAATAGTACATACGGCAGTTGACAACCTTATCTTTGGGACAAGGGGCCTGGACCTGGGTAATTTTGGCCCAGGTCAGATTTTAATCCCCTTTTAAGCTAATATAAACTAATTAGTTAATTTGAATTCAAACAAAACTCAACACAAATCTGTAATAATTAATTATGACTTAGTCTTTGTCTAATTATAAATTAATTAAGAGTAATACCATTTAATTTAACACTCATGTCATTTAAGGAGTAAATTTCACAATTTTTGTTAGAAAAAATGAATAAATTAATCATTACATCTACATTGTGTCAAATAATAAAAATTTTTGTTGTTATTTATTTCAATCAATTACTAATAATATATTAATTAGATCTAACTCTAGTTTAAATTTTAATAAACGAGCAAATTAAAAGGTGAAATTTCTAATTAACATTTGTAATTATTTGAAGAATAATTTTTCGTAATTTTCCAATAAAATGATTAAAGTTATACACCGAATCATGAAACTTTAAATCATTTATGAATTTTAAAAGATAAATTATGATTTATGCAATGCGAATAATTCGCACACAGACATTGAAATTCAACAAAGGTTTATAACACTAATTAATTTCTTGAATTTTGTAGGACTATATAGTAGGTTAAAAATTACATGCTCACAGAATTCATGTTGATATCTATATGGATCATAAGAGCCTCCAGTATATCTTCAAGAAAAAGGACCTGAATTTACGTCAAAGGAAATTGTTGGAGCTACTTAAATATTATGAAGTTGATATTTTATACCATCCGGGAAAGGTAGATGTTGTAGCTGATGCCCTCGGCCATAAATCTATGGGTACCCTGTCATATTTATAGCTAGAGAAGAGGGGAATAGCCCATGAGATTCATCAGTTATCTAGTCTTGGAGTTCGGTTACTAGACTCAGGTGATACTGGAATTACTTTTCAGGATACGACAATATCCTCTTTAGTAACCGAAGTGAAAAAACGCCGGTACGAGGATCTTGTGTTAGTTCATTATAGGGATACAACCCCTCAAAAGGAGAAGCACCGTTTGAAATTTTAGAAGATGGGGTCCTCAGATATCGAGAACGATTAAGTGTACCTAATGTTGCAGGGCTGCTTAGGCAGGTTATTAGAGAAAATCATTATTCTCATTATTCTATCCATCCAAGAGAAAAAAGGATGTATCATAATATCAGTGGAGTATATTGGTGGGACAGAATGAAAAAGGATATAGCAGAGTTTGTTGCTCAGTGTCCTAACTCTCAGCAGGTTAATATTGAGCATCAAAAACGTCGTGGATTATTGCAGGCTATGGAGATTCCAACTTGGAAATAAGAAGTAATCAATATGGATTTCATTGTAGGATTACCTCGTACACATCGTAAGTTTGATTCGATATGGGTGATTGTTGATAGGATTACAACGTCAGCCCATTTTCTAGCCACTAGGACTACATATTCTGCAGAGGATTATGCAAGGCTTTATGTTAAGGAGATAATATGACTGCAAGGTGTCCCTGTATCTATTATCTCGGATGGAGGAGCTCAATTTACAGCTAACATTTGGAGCTCTTATCAAAAAGGATTGGGGACTCAGGTAAGTCTTAGTATAGCATTTCATCCCCAGACAGACGGACAGGTTGAGCGTACTATTCTGACACTTGAGGATATGTTATGAGCTTGTGTGATATACTTCAAAGGTAGCTCGGATAATCATCTGCCACTTATTGAGTTCACATATAATAATAGCTAATATTCCAGTATTCAGATGGCTCCATATGAAGCTCTTTACGGGAGTAAGTGTAGGTCTCCTATAGGGTGGTTCGATGTTGGGGAAAACTACATTAGTAAGACCATAATTGGTTGTAATGACCCGGCCGATCGTTCCGTGAAATTAGCCCTGTTTCCCCCATTTCTGCTTTATTTTATGTTGCTTAGCCTATTTATGTTGTGTAGGGTCAGTTGGTTCGGGTTTGGAGTGGTCGTGGTGAGAACAGAGACACTTAGTCTCTTAAAGTAGCTTACTAGTTGAAAAAGAGAACTGGGAGTTGACTTATTAGTAAACGACCTCAGAATGTGGATTTTATGGCTCAGATAGCTTTGTTAGGTGCTTTGGGACTTAGGAGTGTGTTCGGAATTAAGTTTTGATGTCCAGCGTAGAATTAGGCTTGAATTGGCGAAAGTTAATTTTTGGCGATTTCCGGTTGGCATGGGAAAATAGGCTATTAGGGTCGAAATGGAATTCCGGGAGTTGAAGCAGGTTCGTAATGACATTTTGGATGTGTACAAATTTTCAGGTCATTCGGGCATGTTTTGGTTGGTTTCGGCATCATTGGTGGAATTTAGAAGTTTCAAAGTTCATAGGCTTGAATTTGATGTGATTTTGGTGTTCTTGCGTTGGTTTTGGTGTTTAGAAGGATCGACTAAGTTTGAATGATGTTATGGGATATGTTGGTAGGTTTGGTTGAGGTTCCGGGGGCCTTGGGTGTATTTCGGATGCCCAAACGGGCACTTTTGGTCTTTGAGAAATTGCTGGTTTTCTGGTGTTTTAGCAGCAATGGTTTGTTCATTGCGATCGCGTAGAGTAAAAATTGAGGCAGGAAGATTTTTTTTATACGATCGGGTAATAAGGTCTTCGATCGTGAAGGTTGCACAGTCTTGGGCAGTGCGGTCACCTGTTTACTTGTGCGATCGGGTAGAAGAAAAGGGGGCACGTGAGGTTGTTGCAATTGTTCTTCGTGACCGCGTGACTGGGTAAGCGATCACATAGAACAGGGGGTCGAAGCTTCACGATCGCGTGGGTAAATTGTGCGATCGCAATGTGTAAAATTTGGAGGCATAAACTTTGTTCTACGCGATCACGTGGGTGGTCCCGCGATCGGAGTGAGTTAATGACCCGGGCAGGCAGTTTTAAGTTCTAATTTCGGGGGTTCTTGGCCATAACTCATTTTTCCATTAGAGAGCTCGGGGGAAGGATATGTTGGACGAGATTTTCAGTGGGATTATTGTGGTAAGTGTTCTTCAATCATTTTTGGTTCAATTTCATGAAGTTGTCTTGATTTTCACCATGCAATTTGAGGAAATAAAGTAGAAAATTTGGGAAAAATGGGAGGAAAATTTGGAAAATTCTTTTGATGATTTGAGTGGCAATTGAGGTCAGAATTTGGTATGGGTAGACTCGTAAGGGAGTGAGGATTCTAATTTTGTTATTTTGATAGAATTTTAAGACGTGGGTCCGGGTCTCGGGTTTGGCCAATTTTGGGAATTGTGCCTCAAATTGATAGTTTTCGTTGAGAATTGTTCTTTTGGTGTATATTGATGATGTTAATCTGATTTTGATAGACTCGGAGCATTTGGGAGCCAATTCGAGGGCCAATAATATTGCGAAGTAGCTTTCCGGGCTGTTTTGAGGTAAGTAACGATTGTAACTCTAAATCTGAGGGTATGAAACCCCGGTATTTGATATTGTTTTTGGTAAATGAGGTGATGCATATGCTAGGTGACGATCATGTGGTCGTGCACCGATAGGGATTGTGACCTGGTCCGTCCGGTAGCGTCTATTAAGCCGCGTATTCGATTTGAAACCTGATGAGACCTTGTATTTTAGAAATCTATACTTGTTTATGGGCTGTGAGCCATGTTTGGGGCCTCGTGCTGACCTGTTTAGACTCTCAGGGATATTTTTATACTATTCTCACACCATCCTGATAGAACATTTGTGCACTCACTCATGGTTACCACTTGTTTTTATTTTCATTGTTATCATACTATTTTGAATCTCTGAGAGGTATTTTTGGCTGAGTCCCATGAGTTGAGATGAATTGACCGAGTGTCTTGTGAGGATGACTGAGAGAGGCCGAGGGCCGAGTATGTGAGGATAGTTATGGATCGGGCTGCACGCCACATCAATGTATATACATTATATGTTACATATATATCGGGCTGCATGTCGCAACAATATACATATTGGATCGAGATGCACGCCGCAGCAAATATAGCGCTTGGGTTATAGGAGCCCCTTCGTAGTCAGTACACCTCTAGTGGGCGCGGTCGAGTATTATATGGATCGGGCTGCACGCCGTAGCAGTTTAAGTATGTGTGTGTGTATATATATATATATATATATATATATATATATATATATATATATATATATTGGATTGGACTGCCCGCCGCAGCAGTCATGTGTATTCATGGTACTTGGTGAGTACGAGTGCGTAAGGGAGAGCATGAGATTCTGATAGTGGAGTCACGAGTGACTGAGAGGCTCGCCCGAGAGGCTTTATTGTGAGTGATATTGTGCCTGAGGGGCCTATCAGTATATGTGTGTGTGCGTGTATATATATATATATATATATATATATATATATATATATATATGTATTGGATTGGGATGCCCGCCGCAGCAGTCGTGTGTATTCATGGTACTTGGTGAGTACGAGTGCTTAAGTGAGAGCATGAGATTCTGATAGTGGAGTCACGAGTGACTGAGAGGCTCACTGGAAAGGCTTTATTGTGATTGATATTGTGCATGAGGGTCCTATATTTTTATGACACTACTATTTTCACTCTTCTTTACACTGAGCCTTTGATGATAATGTTGGACAAATGTTTTTATACGTGATTTTAAATGGAGAAACTGGAGTTTTATGAAATATTTGGAATGTAGGTTCCTGACTTGATTTATTTATTTCCACTGTTATTTATTATATGGATTTACATGATTAGTAAATGTTCGTCACTACACTTAAGCTTTTAGTTACTTTGATTATTTACTAAATTGGCGTACTCACGTTACTCCCTGCACCTCTTTGTGCAGATCCAAGTACTTGACCATCTAACTAGTTTATTTTCGGACGTGCTTGCCGTTGTTAGAGGATCGAGGTAGCCGCTTAGCGTCCCCAGCTCACCTCATTTCCTGTCCTCAGTTCATAGTTTTTGTCTTTTGTACTTCAGGCTTTTGTAGTAGCAAGTCACCTTATTTTACATTGTATTCATAGTCCTAGATGTTCATCGCAGTTGACTCTAGGTTTTGGGGTAGTGTATAAATTGTTCATCTTATTTTGCTGTTTTAAAAATCTACTAATTTTGGAAAATTATGAAATATTATGATAGTTTGTAATGGTTGTCTAGCCTAGTTCGATGATAGGCGCTGATGCGAGACTAGAATTCATAGTTTAACATGTTATATGCCTTACAATTTATGCGCATTAATGATAAAAATACACTTTTTATGTGCTTAATGGAGTTTATTTCATATGTAGGTGAATTGGAGATGGAAATCGAGCTAAATTGATGCAAATACGTCGAAAATACGCTTGAGAGGCGAAGAGGGAACACCCTAGTCTTATCCAGGCGTTTGCCTCCTAAAGCCAGGCTGGCCCTGGCGTAAGGGGGCGTTTGCCTCCTAAAGCCAGGCCTGCCCTGGCCTTAAGGGGGCGTTTGGCCCCAAACGCCTGGTTCCCTTGTTCCGGTCAATTCCGAGTTTTGACGAGTTTAAGTGTTTCCCGAGTGGAATAGAAGTCTCCTACATATTTAGGGTTTGTCCTAAACATATAAATAGACTCCTAAAACACAACTTAAGGAGATTCAGAAGGCATTCGAGGGGATTATAAGAGAAGAAACCATTGAAGTGACAAAACATTGATTTCTACATCTTTTATTCATTACTTTGTAGTTCAATTATGCAATTTATTTTGGGTTTGATTCGTATGAACATGTCTGGCTAACTTCATTAATCTAGGGTTTTGGTATAACCCGTTGGGGATGAATTTATTGCGATATTAATATATTTGGTTGATTATTCTCTATTTGTTCAACTACGTTCTTGTTGTAGTTGATTGAAAGGGCCCTCAATTAGCTGTTCCTATTTATTATGTATCTACTTGAGAGAGAGTGCATATTTAGGTAGTTGTTTGAACAACATCACTCCCGGAGTATAGACGAAAGTCATAACCGAGGGTTTAGAGGTTGGATTAGAGATAACGATACGATAACGATACCTCGGGTGCAATCTAAAGTGAACCGTATTGCAATCTAGCTAGCGTAACTTGATAGAGTGTGTCTAGTAAATTATAATAATTACTTGAGAGAGATAGAGTATTCATGATTGATAGAGACGATTAATTAAACTATAAGAAATATATGAGAAAGAATTCACCAACGGGGGAAACCAAACCCTAGACCTTTATTATCATTGTTTACACTATATTGTTAGTTAATTGCTAGTTTATTATTTTGTTATTAGATTTAGTAAAAATCACCACTTGATATTCAAAAGTCTTGAGAAAATTGATTAAGTAACAGTTTAGTATTTTAAAGACTTAATTGATACGTAAATTCCTTGTGGGATCGACTCTGGGCGTAATACCGCGGATTATATTTGCAGCGCCTGCTTAGTCTTCTACATGACATAGTTGAGCGTGATCAAATTTTGGCGTCGTTGCCGGGGAGTTAACGGTATTATCAATTGAGTTGGAAGAAATACATAATTCTGAAATATAGTCAATTTTCTTTAAAATTTTCGTTTTCACATTGAAAGTTTAACATTTGCTAATTGTTGCAGGTGTATGCCTATAAACTCATCGAGGATTGGTGAAGTAATTGAAGCCTTATCAGACCCCGAGAAAGATTTCCGGACCATAAACCGGACCAACCAGAAAAGCAAACATCAACCACAAATTTAATAAATTGAAACCGACATGGAAGATCCATACAACCGGAATATCATGGGGATGATGTGGTAGACCAAGTCGCTGAGGCTCCTTTATATGACTAGGCACAACCCACAACTGAGAATTTGGCCACGGCGATATTTGTTCCTCAAATACAGGCCGAGTCCTTTCAGATAACAAATAATATGCTACACTTATTGCAGAACAAAGGGCTATTCTCAGGGTCATACATTGAAGACCCCCAGCAGCATTTAAAGAACTTCCTGTCAATTTGCAAAACTCAAAGGCATCCAAACGTCACCTAGGAGGCAATAAAACTGTTGTTGTTTCCATTCTCAGTGACTGGTGCTTCCCATACTTGGCTAAACTCACTCCCCATAAATTCCATTACCACATTGGAAGAGTTAGTTAAGCAGTTCGTGAACAAGTTTCATCAACTTAACAAGACTGCCCAACAAATCGATGAGATCTTAAGCTTCCGACAGAAACCAGCTGAAACCTTACAAGAGACATGATTACGATTTAAGGGTATGTTAGTTATATGTACACATCTGGGTAGTCCAGAGCAATTGTTGGGGAAGTGTTTCTATATGGGTTTGGCAGATACAGTTAAAGCAAATGTTGATGCTTCAGCTGGTGGAGCATTCCTGAGCAAAACTTGGAGAGATAGTCAAATCCTACTTGATAAAATGGCAAAGAATTCAGGATGGACAACAAGGAATGCACCCATTACTCATGTAGTTCATTCAGTTCCATTCGATCCATCTAATACCATTGCAGAGAACGTGGCCACCTTGATAACACAAATGAGTATACTCACAAAGAAGGTGGAAGAATCGGGGCAAAAATAGTAGGTACACATTCTTCACACAACCAATGGAGGCTTATGCACATCATGCATTAGTCAACCACTTGGTAACCACTGGAATGCAAAATGTGGTAACCCTCCTCATCCAGAAAATATGAATTATGTGACAAATTATGAACGTCAGAGACAAGGGGGTTAAAACTGGGGTCAACAAGTTTAACCATATAGGCCTCCTCACCAACAGCAGAATGGTGGTAATATGGGTGGAATGAGACCACAAGGCAATGCAGCACCATATCAGAGACCGTACGGTTATAACCATCAAAATCAACAACAATCATACTACCCTCCTCAGCATCAACAGGGGGGAAGACAAGAAGATGGGTTTGCCAGGTTAGAAGCTATGATGTAGCAGGTAATTGGGTCAAATGCTAAAATCAGTGAAAGAGTATATGTACATGATGCAAATATTAAAAATATTGAAATACAGTTGGGCCAGATATCTATGGAAGTAAACAGTCGTCCTCCTGGAACTTTACCTGCAGATACTCAGGTAAATCTTGTGGACCAGGGCCCAAGGCAGATGATGGAAGTGACTCTTTGCAGTGGAAGATAATTGAATTTGGAACTGGAAAGAGCTCATGAAAGCAGACAGACCGAGACACTGGTACCCATGCCGACTGAACTTTATGCTTCAACAAACTTGACCAAGGCAACAGGGCAACCTAGTGAAGAAGAACCCAGAGCACAGAGTGAGACTGAAAAAGAAGTAGAGATGACTCAGAAGCCAGTAGTTGAGGTGGTGACTGAGAAAGAAAAGTCCCAAATCACTGGAAAAAAGAGACCGCCAGCTCCATTCCCACAGTGGCTGGCTAAATACCAAAAGGATGAACAGTACAAGAAGTTCTTGGACATGCTAAAGCAGATACATGTAAACATTCCATTGATTGATGCATTGAATGAAATGCCTGGGTATGCTAAAATAATGAAGGATTTGATGTCCAGAAAAGTTGACTTCCAAGATCTAGTTACTGTCACCCTTACTCAGACTTGTAGTGTGGTGGTCACGCATCCTATTGCGGAAAAGTTGTCTGACCCAGGGAGTTTTACAATTCCGTGTACCATTTGCAACTTAACTTTCACCAAAGCTCTATGTGACTTGGGGGCCAGCATTAATCTGATGCCGCTGGCCATATATAAAAGACCGGGGATAGGTAGAGCCAGGCCCACCTCCATACTGCTACAACTTGTTGATAGGACGGTGAAGAGACCATCAGGTATTCTGGATGATGTATTGGTGCAAGTGGCGAAGTTTGTATTTTCTGCTTATTTTGTGATATTAGACTGCAAGGTAGATGAGGAAATTCCCATAATCTTGGGAAGGCCATTTTTGGCCACAGGCAGAGCTCTTATTGATTGTGAGACTGGTGAACTTAAGATGAGGCTTAACAATGAAGAAATCACTTTCAACGTGCATAAATCTATGAGGAAACCTAGTGAGTTCGCCAATTTCTCTCTTATTGATGCTATGAATGTGATCCCAGAAAAAGTTGATGTATCCTTGACTATTGGGGACCCTTTGGATGAATGTTTCATGAATCTGGATGATATGAACGGTGAAGAACTAGCAGATTGGGTGTTAGCACTTGAGGAAAAAGAGGTATGGAAACAGGCTCTCAAGTTTGATTCACTATATGTGGAGGAAAGAGAGAACCCGCTGTCCGAGTCATCTATTGAAGAACCACCCAGGTTAGAACTGAAATCGGAGGATGCTGAGATGGTAGAAAAGATACTAGATTTAACCAAGGACAATGATGATACATATTTTGTTGAATCTAGTGTAATTATTGTTGAGGATGTTGGTACTCACTCCAACCATTTGTTCACATTGTGCTGGGATGATGGTATGCAAATAGAGTTATCCGAACCACCTGATGAGCTGAGGGATAAAGAACAATATGCCTACATTCTTGAATTCTTCCTGCCAGAAAGTAGAGAGTACACATTTCATCGAAAAGCCAAGAAACGCAGATTATTACATCGTTTTATTGGGCCAGGCGGATTTGTTCCACCACCCCATGAGCATGATCGTAGAGCATAATAAAAAATTGGGGTTCAATTCATAAGTTCAAAGTGGAGGCATAAAATGATTATTGCATGTGCTTAAAGAAACATGCAGGCAAGATCAATGGATAGGATGTCAACACTTTTAGACCAGGGAGTTTCTTACACCTTACTTTTATTTCTTGTTTTGTCTATAGGTGATGCACTGAGGACACTGCATGATTTAAGTGTGGGGTGTTGTACATAATTGTTGTGATTTGTTGTATGCATTATTATTAGTAGTTTTAGTTTTTCTTGTTGGTAAGATTTTTTATTTTTAATGTAAAGCAAAAACAGAAAAAAAATTTTTTTAGAAATATGTGGACTCTTCCTGACGATGGATCTCCTAGACAGTTTTTTTGAAAGAAGTAAGTCTAAAGAAAATACCAAAAAAAGATTTTTATTTTAGGTAGTGTAGTAATTTCCCCTTGGTTTTTCTTTGGACCACGGTTCTTTTCCAAGGGTTTTTAATTGAACCGGGTGTAGGTAGTTTCTAATTTTTAGGAGTAGGAATCACATGGTTAAGGGCTTAATAGGAGCAATATCTCGAAACGTGCTAATGCCTTGAGAATAGTCAGTACTATGATTATGACACTTAGGCTCAATTTTTGACTCCAGGATAAATACCTTAAATCATGAATTCTTAAGATTCTCTTAACTGCTTTGAATGGAGTGTCGTGATAGATCCAATCCTAAGTGATTTATGTGCCATGTGTGTGTGAGATTTGTATGTTATTAGTGCATTGCATTTGATGTCTAGAACTTTCCCTGTGTGTGTGCAAAGCAAAATAGAAGTTTGTTCAGTCTTGGAAGTGATATAGGCAGTTCTTTGTTGAGCCAGTGATCTATATTTTACCCACCTAATTGTTTTGTATCATAGTTAACCCCGTTGAGCCTATAATCCTGTTTCTTTGGCAACCACATTACAAGCCATACCCCTTTTGTTTGAATCGATCATCTATTTGAACCTTGTTACCTCTTGTAAGCACTGAAAATGTGATGAAATATGGAAAATTAAAATTGTGGGGTGGTAGTTTGGTTTGTGAGGGGAATAATTGAAATCAGGAGAAAGGTGCACTGTGTTGAAAAGTAAGAGTCACTTGAAAAAAAAAAGAACAAAAAAAGAGAAAAAGAAGTAAAGAAGAAGAAAATAATTAAATAAAATAAACTGTTGTATTCTTGTGAAAGAAAAATATTTGTGGTGACTCTTAATGTAATTGTGCTTAAAGAAGTATGGGGTAGTAACATTGTTGTGAAGGT
>ML312261.1:0-17903 GCA_005239505.1 Nicotiana paniculata | reverse complement strand
TTCTAGCGGGCCCCCCCCCCCCCTCCCATTTTTAAGCCATAAAACCTTATTGGGGCCCATCCATCCCACAAAAAAGTCTATCTTCTCCGTATTATAGCAAGCTAACACCGGATCTAAGACATTATCGTGTAGTGGATTGCTCGTTTCGGTTTCCAAATCATCAATTTTTTACATTTAAAAAAAAAGGTTACATTTTAAAAAATTTCAAATCGAGGTATTCGGACTTATTTTTTGGTAAAAGTCATGTATAAAAAAAGTTATTAGTTGTTTTTTACTGTGGACTATGTCCTTTCATGATTGATTTGTGATTTAATTAGTTAGTTATTTTTTATCCAGATTAGATTATTTATGTGCTAAAAAATTAGTAAAATAGATAAATTATTAATTTTTGAATAATTAATGTTATTAGTTGTTATAAAAAATGCTTTTTAGCTATTTTTTACTGTGGTCTATGTATTTTTGTTATTTATCTAATTTATTATTTTTTATCCTCATTAGATTATTTGTGTGCTAAAAAATTAGTAAAAAATATATATTGTTATTTTATAAATAATTAAGGTTATTTGGATTTTATTAATGTTCGTATATCAATATGTGACTTTATTGTTGTATAGTGCCCTTTAGCGTTATGTTGTGCCCGAAATTATAATGTAATGCCCGTAATTGTAATGTAGTGCCCTTTAGCATAGTAAATTAATAATAAATTTTAGCTAATGGTAGTTGACTTTGTTCATGACCCTTTAGAATAATGTTACTTTAGTGAAAAATATTGGAAACTAACATATAAAATATTAATATAGAAAATTAATCAACTTAGTATCTATTATATGAATAATTATTAGATTATCTTTGTAATTAGTGAAATTAACCACTTAATTATCTGTTAACCCTAAAAATATATCAAAAAATGATAGTTCAAATAGAAACTCTCTCGAATATTAGTCAACAAATATAAGAAAATAACATAAAAACAACAATATAGAAAATTTATCAAACTAAGTATTTTATATGAATACTTATTAACTATATCATATATAGTTATGAAATTAATTAATTAATTCTATAATGCCCAATAGTAGAGTAAGAAGAAAACATATAAAATTATAAACAAATGTATAAAATAATAAGCTAACATATAAAATAATGTAATAAAGTAACATATAAACAATAATATAGAAAAGGTATAATCCTAAGTAATAACATTGTAAAAATATCGATTAAATATTAATAAAAAAGATATTTCAATATATTTAAAGATGTTAAGCAATTAAAAAGAAAAATAGTTTAATTAATATTGTTCAATTTACAAACATCGTCATAGAGGTTCCCCCTGTGCATCTGGAACTTGCATCTCGAGAGCTAATGTTGCTACAGGGCAATCATAGGTTTTCATGCATCTTAGATGGGTAGTGTCTGTCTCAAATATTCCACCCCAGACGTATAGACGATATGTGGGAGTTCATTAGGGACCACCCACTTCATCCTCGTATAGTTAGACACCTTCAGGATACAGGTTTCTGCAGGATCATAGAGATCAACCGGTTGCAGTTCGACTAGGCATTGATCATGGCTATGATAGAGCGGTGGTGACCAAAGATGCACATGTTTCATCTACCCATCTGCGAGGCTACTATCACGCTTGAGGAAAGGAGGTTCTTTTTGTGCTGCCGATTGATGGATTACTTGTAGCTTACTCGCATTCTCTTAGAGACTATAGAGGAATGTATTACCTGTATATGTTATAGCGCCTCACCAGTTTCTAGCCAGCGGAACCGACTGCATTGAGTGGGCTAGTCGAATGCAGTTGACGCCCGTCTGGCAACATCTGGCGTGATGGATTATGAGATTACAGATTATTCACCGCCGAAAGATTTCAATCGACACACGAGATTATTGGTGATGCAGACGTTTGGTGGTGTACTATTCCGGAACACTTGGGGAAACCTAGTTAGTTTGAAATTTCTACATCATCTGAAGTGGCTTGATGATTTACCTGGTTACAGTTGGGGTGTAGTTGTTCTAGGTTACTTGTATAGGCAGATGTGTCAAGTGTGTATGGTCACGTAGAGAGACGTTGATGCAGGTGAAAACATAGTCAATTATTTTTATGATTATAACATACATTATAAAAAAATACCTTAAATTTTACGTCCCCAATCTATATTAGGTTTGGGCCTAGGAGCGGTTCCAGCAGTGGGTTTGTATCGCAGCATGGCGGGTGAGCATGAGTATATGGGTTTGTATCGCAGCATTACCCGACGTCTAGTCGAGAATCCCGTTCATCGCGCTGGTGGTCAGTACATTCTGTACACTGGGAGGAATTAGGCACTGGTATGTTATTTGTTATACATACTTATAATGTTACATTATCCTTTTGTAATTAATATTTTACATGTTATCCAAGCTATTGACTTACATCAGATCTACCACTTGGGATAGGAGATGCTGCAGCAGACAAGCGAGGGAGCGACTACTTTGCACGTGTATGGTCGTCGGGTTACTAATCTTGATTCCGACACATTGAGACGTGCCCAAGATGATGAGCGCTTAAGATACGAGGCTGCTTATGTGTTGCTTGAAGATTACCATCATGGGCCACATATTGAGCCTGAACGTGGTAAACATGGCAGGCGTGGCCAGAGAGGAAGGGGTGTCCCACGAGGTCGTGGTGGTCGGCAGGACGGGGTCCTCAACAAGGAGGAGTTGAGGCGCCCCTGGAGGATATTAGAGACGATCAGCCGAGTGAAAATCCTGAGCCACACGATGCTCCTCATGATATGCCATCATTCAGCCTCCAGTTGTCGCTAGGGACTTCGCAGGTGACACCATTATTTTGTGCTTCAAAAACTTAAATTTCTTTTCCAACTTATTCATTTCCTCTTCTGCTTCTTTTAGTTTCTCCGTCACTGCCACCTTGTAAATTCACGATCTGGAGTTCGTATTCACCCGTCAGATTCCAAATGTTTAGCAAACATGATTTGTAGTATTCCTGATTAATGGGTTCATCATACCATTCTTCAAAACCATAATGTGATGACCCGATAGGTCATCTAGAGTTTTAAACCTTAAGTCTGTATTTTAAACCTCCAATAGCTTCTTTAAGCCTTCCTAGATTTGAGTGCGCAGTTCAGGTGTTTTTCCGAAAGACTTTTATGTTAAGAATTTATAAAAAATGAAATGTTGCCTTAAAAAATCCATTTGAGTTGACTTTGGTCAACATTTTAATCACGGACCCAAGTTGTATTTTGACAGTCCCGGTGGGTCTGTATCTTGATTTGGGACCTGAGCGTATGCCCAGAATCGAAATCAGAGGTCCCTAGCTTGAGTTATCGTGTTTTGCCGAATGTTTTGACCAATGTTTCACTTAGTTGATACCGGCTCCATATTTTGGCTTCGTAACTCGGTATAGATCCATTACTACACTATTAGAATTTTGTGCATATTTGATTTGGAGCCCCGAGGGCTCGGGTGAGTTTCGGATAGGCTACGAAGTGGATTTGGACTTAGAATTCATAGCTGATGCATTGTGTTTCTAGTGTCTGCTGTAGACTTTTCACGTGAGGTTTGGCTCGCAAATGTGAGTATTGCATTTGCAAAGAAGGCTTCATATTTGCGAGCAGGCATGGGGGTGGACTTTCACATTTGCGAGATCTGGGGTCGTATTTGCATCCTCACTCTTTCGCATTTGCGGACACATGATTTGCATTTGCGAAGGCAGTATGAATGTGAAGACTTCGCATTTTTTGCAATTGCAAACCCCAGGTCGCGATTGCGACATCTACGCCTAGACTTAAGCTGGGTTAGACGAGATTTCTCTAATTCTTTCAAATTTTTCAAACTTAGAAACCCCTAGAGGCGATTTTCCCAAAAGCCTTTCTTCCCCAATTCATTAGTAAGTGATTCTAACCTACTTTCTTTCAATTTTCCATTACATTTCACAAGATTTCAACCTAAAATCTAGGATTTTCATGGTGGAACTTGGGGATTTGGATGGAATTAGGGGAGTTTGTAAAATTTGAATTTAGACCTCAAATTGAGGTCGGATTACAAAGAAAATTACATAACCGAGCTCGGGGGTGAATGAGTAATCGAGTTTTTGTCCGAATTTCGGGTTTGGACTAAGCGGGCCCAGGAGTTGACTTTTTCAATAATGACCTTAATTGAACCTTTTCATTTGTGGATAGTTCCTAAGGCTTATTTTGAATCGTTTGGTTGATAATTTGCTAGATTTGGTTGGTTCGGAGGCTTGTTTGAAAGGAAAAGTTGTTGTTGAGCTTTGAGTTGATCTTTGGGAGCGAGGTAAGTATCATGGTTAGCCTTGACTTGAGGGATTAGGACCTTTTTGCTACGTGCTACTTGTTCAAATGTTGGGTTCAACGTATATGTGAGGTGACGAGTACCTATGCATTGTGGATGGGATAAAGCATGCGGGTGGGACTTGTTTCTTGTCATTTATTTCTTTCTTTAATCATGATATCCCTATTTAGATTAGTTAATTACTAAATTTCTCATTCTTTCTGCATTTATGGGTTACCTGTGGTAATTGAGTATTGTTTCTGAAGTTGAGATTGGTATTGAGGAACCATTGTTGGCGTAAGACTTTATCTTGCTTATTCTATCTCCTGATTGTTATATGTTCATTTTTACATGGTAAGGGAGAGTGTTAAAGCATTAAGGGTGATATCGTTCCGTATTTGAGAGTTAATTCATGAAGGGTGATGTCGTGTCTTATGTATTGTTTCATGATGAAATTGAGAGTAAAATAATGAAGGGTGATGTCGTGTCGTATTTATCATTTTATGGTGAGATTGAGAGTAAAGGCAAAGGGTGATGGCGTGCAGTTTTATTCACTATGTTTGTTCATTTTGTTGGTTGAATGTTTATTGATTGTTTCTCATTATCATTCGCTACTATAGTTAGCGTATCTTGTACCCCTTTCGCATGTCCCTTCCAATAGTACTCTTTAATTCCATATTTTTTGTTATGTTGTACCTATATTTCCGTCTGTGCAGGTTTAATTACGTGAGTGTCCTGTCATAGCCTCGTCACTACCTCGTCGAGCTTAGGCTCAACACTTACGGAGTATATTGGGTCGGTTGTTCTGATACTACAGTCTGCACTTCTTGTGCAGATTTTGGTACTGGCCTCAGCTGTCTGTGAGGCGTATCAGCTCGAATTGGCATTTGGAGACTCGAGGTAGATCTGCTGGCGTCCGCAGACCTTGAAGTCCCCTTCCATTTCCCCTATTTACTGTTCTTTTCATTCGAGAAAGTTGTATTTATTTCAAACCCTATGTGTAGAGACTTTAGAAGCTCGTGAGCTTGTGACTTGAGATCTAGTGTGTACTTAGATATTATTGGTTTTATGTCATTTCATACCCCGTTTTAACTTCATTTTGGTTTTACTTATTTGACTTGATTAAAATTGGTTTGAAGATTCTCTAATGTTGGCTTGCCTAGCAAATGAGGTCCCGAAAGTGAGCATTTTGTGTCATGACAAGTTGGTATCAGAGAACTATGTTGCCTAGGTCTCACAAGTCACGAGTAGGCTTAGAAGAGTCTGTAGGATCGATAGGTGACGTCTGTACTTATCTTCCGAAGGCTATGAAGTTCAGGAAAAAAATTCACTTCTATTTTTCTCTGTCGTGTGATTTTATTCTATCATTGCTGATTGAACTCTACTATTTTTTCCTCCATAGATCACGAGAACATGTGCAACATCTTCAGCCGGATAGCAGTAGGAGCCCCCAATGGCAGCTCCTACTAGGGGCAGAGGACGAGGCCAAAGTCGCGCCAGAGGCCGAGGTAGAGGCAGCGTTCATCCTAGAGCTCGACTTAAGGGAAACTTTTGTATAAACAAATTAGGCTTAGACTAAGTTAGTACTTAGTTTTTTGCCACTATATATTAATAGCAATATCGGCATGACTTTCGATTCCTTTGAGTTTTTGTTTTCACTCTTAAATCTTTGCATGCTTTCTTTTTGAGGTTTTTGGTTTACCTCTGAGTTTTTGACTTTGCATTTTAAAAAATGCTTAGATTTTTCGTACTTTTTCGTAATTGGCACGGTTTATAAAAGAGGGCCAATTTTTTATCGACTCTTAATGAAGAAGACGTCTCAACTTCATAATGGTGTAAATGTACAAAAGAGAGATAGGAATTTCACATGTTTTTCTCTGACAATGTTTTTAAGAAAGTCTTTGTATTGTTTCGAACTTTCGCAACATTTTACATGTGTTTGTGTATCGTCCATAACTCCTTTGCAGCTATTTTTCTTACCACAGATTTGGTATAAACTTGTACTCGTAATTGTTTTTCTTTTGTAATAGTTTTTTCGAATTAATACAAGGGTATAATTGTTTTCATTTATAACAGTTTTTTGAATAAATATACGGGTATGAATTTTTACCCGTAACTGTTTTTGTTTACAACAATTTTTGAATAAATAGAAGGATAATGCTTTTCTCATCCATAACTGTTTTTATTTACAACAACTTTTGAATAAGTACAAGGATGTTGCTTCATCCGTAACTGTTTTCATGTACAACAGTTTTTGACTAAGTACAAGGATGTGCATTTTTATCTGTATCTAATATTCTGCCCTTAACCTAAACATTTGTTTACATTTACGAATATGTTTTTTTGAAGGTTTTTGAATCACGCTTTGTGTTTTTTGTCTTTGGCTCTTTGATTTTGCTCATAGTACTTGACTTGTTGGGAAGATGGATCTTCATTCTTGAGCTTTGACTATTTGATAGTCTTCTTTGCCTTCCATACTGTATAGTCCCGCAAGTGTTTGAGCTTTGAAGAATGAAATCTCGATCACTTGACTATTCCTTCCTTGTGGTCCTTTCTTGAAAAGAAAAAACATACGGGACTCGAAGGTATATAGTTTAGATGACGACTGCTTAACCCTTTAAAAACGTCCATCAGAAAGTTGTAACCCTAGACCGGGAATTCAGTTACTTCCTCATGTCTATGCAGGTCTAATATCACCATCTGGTGATGGGTTAGCTTTTTTCCTATCATCTAAAATGATTAGTATAACTTTAACTGTACAAAAGTAAAATCGAACGTAATGATACATGACCGGGGGTATTTCCTTTACTTCAGAAGGAATACTTCTTCAAATGAACAGCATTCCAACTGGTTGGTAAGATTCTGCCGTCCATAGTTTCCAGCTCGTAAGCGCCTTTTCCAGCAATGCCACGGACTTTGTAGTCCCTTCCCAATTTGGATTAAGCTTTCCTGCACCACCTTCCTTTGTTGATTGGAAGACTTTTTTAATAATTAAGTCCCCAATATTGAAATATCTGAGGTGAGATTTTCTGTTGTAATATCGCTTTATAATTTGTTTTTGGGATGCCATATGTATTAATGCAACTTCTCTTCTTTGCTCGAGCAAATCCAGATTTTTCCTTAAATAATACTTGTTTGTTTCTTCCGTTATCGTTGTGAATCCCTCATGCTTGGTTCGGCAATTTCCACTGGTATTAATGCTTCTGATCCGTAGACAAGCGAGAATGGAGTTTCTCCCATGGCTACTTTTGCAGTAGTTCTGTAAGCCCATAATACTGTTGGTAGCTCGTCAGGCCAGTTTCCCTTGGATTTTTTCAACCGTTTCTTTAAGTTGTTGACAATGACTTTGTTTGTTGACTCAGTTTGCCCATTAGCCACCGGGTGATATGGTGATGAAGTGATTCGCTTGATTTGCCAGCTTTCGAAGAATTCTGTGATTTGTGAGCCAATGAATTGTGGGCCATTGTCAAATACGATCTCCTTTGGTATTCCAAAGCTGCATATTATGTGTCGCCATATGAAGCTTTTCCCTTCTTTCTCTCGCACCTGGTTCAAAATGTTTGCCTCCACCCATTTTGTGAAATAATCAGTTAATACGAGTAAGAACCGTGCCTTTCCTGTAGCTGGGGGAAGGGGTCCCACTATATCCATGCCCCATTTCATGAATGGCCATGGTGACACCACTAGGTGGAGTAATTCTGCTGGCCGGTGCATATTGTTGGCATATCGCTGACATTTTTCGCTTTTAGCTACGAAGCTCTCAACATCTTCTTCAATTTTAGGCCAATAGTTACATGCTCTTATTAGGGTTTGGACTAAGGATCTTGCTCCTGCATGGTTTCCGCAGTGTCCTTCTTTCATCACGTACTCTGTTTGATTGGGTCCAAGGTACTTGCCTAGGGGACCTCCAAACATTTTACGGTATAAAGTTTCACGAACTAGACAGTACCGCGCAGCTTTCCGGCGAAGTTCTTGAGCTGCTTTTCTATCTTCAGACACGGTGCCGTTCTACAAAAGGTTTACAATTTCGTTTCTCCAATCCTAGGTTAAATTGTTAAATGTTACCTCATTTTTGTCCTGGTCGATTGTTGAATGAAATAGGTGTATGACAATTGCATTGTCTTTATTTGTTACTCGGCAACTGCTACGAGGTAAGCTAATGCATCCGCTTCTACATTTTCCTCTCTGGGTATTTGCGTAACTTTCCATGACTGGAATTACCTTGCTAGGTCTCGTGCCTTTTCCAGATATTTTTGCGTCCGAGCCTCTCTTGCGGTATAAGTCCCCTGCATCTGGTTTACCACTAGTTGAAAGTCACTTTTGATCACGATTTGCTCAATTGAGAGTTCTCGTGCCAGTTCAAGACCTGCAATGACAACTTCGTACTCTGCTTCATTGTTAGTTATGGGATAACATTTAATGGCTTGTCATATCTTTTCACCCGAAGGTGATATTAAAATAATTTCCAAGCCGGATCCTTTTATGTTAGAAGAGCAGTCAGTAAATAGGGTCCAAATTACTGGATTAGCCCCTTTGAAGAGTTGTAACTCTTTTTCCACTTCAGGGATTATGCTAGTATTAAAATCAGCGAAGAAATCAGCTAAAATCTGAGACTTTATTGTTGTGCTGATATATTATGTCACATTCGCTTAATTCTTTTGCCCATTTAGCTAATCTCCCTGATAACTCTTGTTTATGAAAAATATTTCTTAGTGGATACGAGGTCACAACAGCGATTGGGTGACATTGAAAGTATGGTCTCAACTTTCTACCTGCAATGATTAGAGCTAAGGCTAATTTTTCTAGATGAGGATATCTAGTTTCTGTATCTAATAAAGACTTCCTTACATAATAAATCGGAGATTGTTTACCTCTATCTTCTCTTACCGGTACTGCACTTACGACAATTTCTGCTACGACAATAGACATACAGCCTCTCCCCCTCTTTTGGTTTAGACAGCAACGGGGGTTTTGATAGATAGGCCTTCAGATCTTTGAGAGCCTGTTGGCATTCTTCAGTCCATTCGAACTGATTCTGCTTTTTTAGAACTGAAAAGAATTTAAAACTCTTCTCCGAAGACCTGGAGATAAATCTTCCTAAGGCTGCAATTCTTCCTGTTAGTTTTTGAACTTCATTTTTGCTCGAGGTATATCAAGTATTTCATGAATAGATTTTATTTGAGCTGGGTTTACTTCTACACCCCTATTTGATACAAGGAAACCCAAAAACTTACCCGATTCAATGCGAAAGGCGCATTTTTCGGGATTTAGTTTCACGTTATACCTGCGCAGGATTTCAAAGGTGATTGAAAGATGATGGAAATGATCTTCCTCTAGAGTTGATTTTACCCGCATTTCATCAATGTATACTTCCATTGTTTTCCCCAGATGTTCCTAGAACATCTTGGTCACTAGCCTTTGATACGTAGCTCCAGTATTTTTCAGGCCAAAAGGCATGACTTTGCAATAATAAGTCCCCTTATTTGTAATAAAGGAAGTTTTTTCCTTGTCTGAGGGATCCATTTTTATCTGATTATAACCAGAATATGCATCTATAAAGCTCAACAATTCATGACCTGCAATAGCATCAATCATTTGATCTATGCATATCGGAATGTTCGTGATTTGGCATTTATGGCTGGTGGTCGAGTTTTGCTTCGGGTATCGCTTATAAAAGGCGTCATGAGGTTCGAGAAGAAGGGTAGGCTGATTCCGAGATTTATTGGCCCTTTTGAGGTGTTGCGTTGTGTTGGGGAGGTTTCTTATGAGTTAGCCTTGCCTCCCAACCTAGCAGGAGTTCATCCGGTATTCCACGTCTCCATGCTCTGGAAGTATCACGGTGACCCGACCCATGTTTTGGATTTCAGTTAAGTCTAGTTGGACAAGGACCTATCATATGTTGAGGAGCCAATAACTATATTGAATAGACATGTCAGAAAGCTCAGGTCAAAGAATATTGCATCAGTCAAGGTTTAGTGGAGGGGTTAACCGGTCAAGGAGCCGACTTGGGAGACCGAGCAGGATATGCGTAGTCAGTACCCTCATCTTTTCACAGCTTCAGGTATGTCTCTATACTCGTTCAAGGATGAATGTTTTTCTTAAGAATGGGAGAATGTAACGACCCGGTCGGTCGTTTTGAGAGTTGGCACCCCGATCCCCTAATAACTACTTTCCCCACTTTTATATCTTCTTATGGGACTTGTCGGAATGATTAGGCTTGAATTGGCGAAATTTAGAATTTCGGCGATTTCGACCGATAGGTGAAATTTTGATATCGGGCTCGGAATGGAATTCCGAGAGTGGTTGTAGGTCGTAGTGTCATTTATGACCTGTGTATAAAATTTGAGGTCATTCGGACTAGTTTTGACGTCTTTCCGCGTCGGTTGTAGATTTTAAAATTTTTCTAAGTTCTTAGGCTTGAATCCATGCATAAACCTTGATTTTGATGTTATGGGACGTGGTTTGAAGGCTCGACTGAGTTTGAATGAGGTATTAGGACTGGTTGGTGGGTTTGGTCGAGGTCCCGGGGGCCTCGGGTGTGCTTCGGATACTCAACGGGCATTTTTAGCCTTGTGTGTGATTGCTGGTTTTCTGGTGTGAGTGCAGCAGGTTTTCCTTCATCGCGATCGCGTGAGGTAGTCCGCGATCGCGTAGGACAATTTTTGTCCTGTCTGAAATTTGTGCATCGCGATCGCAAGAAAAGGGACGCGATCGCGTAGGGTAGGAAGCTTGACCAATCCGTTCGTATGGGCTATGTCGCGTTCACATAGAAGGAATAGGGCAGCTGTGGAAAATCGAGTATTTCTCTACGCGGTCGCGTGAAGGAAGCCGCAATTGCGTAGGTGTCGGAAGTAAAGCCCCGCGTTCACGAACGGATTTCCACGATCGCGTAGTGTATTCTGAGGGCGCATGTGAGTTGCTCTTCGCAATCGCGACTTGGTATCTGCGTCGTAGTGAAGATTAATGCCTGGGCAGAATCTTAAATACGAAAATCGAGGGTTTGAGCCATATTTCATATTTTGATCTTGGGAGCTCAAAAAGTTCGATTTTTGAAGAGATTTTCACCTAGGCAAATTGGGTAAGTATTTCCTACTCGGTTTTGACTAATCTCCACGAATCTATGCTTAAATTCATCCTTTAATTTCGAATTTGGAGTGAAAATTTGGGAAAATTTTGGTATCCGATTCGAATTTGGAACGAGTTTTTTAGTATTGAGCAAGATTTTTGTATCCGATTCGAGTGATTTTTTTATGGTTAGACTCGTGAGTGAACGGGTTTCCAGAATTTGTAACACTTACCTGATTTCGAGATATGGACCCAGGCGACTTTTTCGGCAATTTTTCTAAATTCGCGTATTAACTTCGACTTTAATAGTTAGATTACTTTCTTAAAGTTATCTTTACATTATGCAATTGAATTGAATAGATTTGGGCCATTTGGCGTCGGGTACTCGTGGCAAGAACGTTATTTCGGGTTGATTTGAGAAGACAAGGTAAGTGGCTTGCCTAATTTTGTGTCTGGGACTTCCGCTTTAGGATGTTTGATGTCAAATGTTGTGTGGGTGCCGTGTACATGAGGTGAAGAGTACGTACACGGGCCATTATTTCAAAAATCTCTTTTTCCTCACAAAAACATAAATTGTTTCCTCTTCTATGAACTTGCTCTCATATGATATATTTTTTTTAGTTTAGATTAGGAAAGCATGCTTACGTGCCTAATTGCCTACTTGATTTTCTGTGTGCCATGCCTAGTTAAGCTCTTATCTGTCTTATCTGTGATTAGTATAAACTGTGTAATTTTGATGTTATGCTTGTCATTCATCCTGCATACTATATTTAAATTGGGACTACGGATGTATTTTGGGAGATCCCCCTGTACTGCATATTTACTTTGGGACTACGGACGTATTCCGGGAGACCCCCCTGTACTGCATATTTACTTTGGGACTACATACGTATTCCGAGAGATCCCCCTGTTGTGCATATTTACTTTGGGACTACGGACGTATTCCAAGAGATCCCACTGTACTGCACATTTACTTTGGGACTACAGACGTATTTCGGGAGATCCCCCTGTACAGCATATTTATTTTGGGACTATGGACGTGTTCCGGTAGGTCCCCCTTGTACTGCATAATCATTTGGGAACTACGGGACGGTATCCCGGGAGATTCCACTTTGTGATATATTGTGTTGAGCCGAGGACTTTCTTTACTGTAAAACTTATATTGTTTTTCATAAACTGTTTACTATAGGCATTACCTATATTTTGTACTGTTATAAACTGACTTATTTAGAAATCCAGTAGAGCCTTAACCTGACCTCGTCACTACTTGACTGGGTTAGGCTTGGCACTTACTGAGTACCAAATGTGGTGTACTCATGCCCTTTCCTGCACATGTTTTTCGTGTGCAGATCTAGGTACGAGCTATCAACCTCGTGGTTAGTCGCTGCTGCTGATTGTAGGAGACTGCAAGATATTTCTGCCACGTCCGCAGAATCCCCCAAGTCTCCTTCTATTCTATCTTGTAGAGACGTTCTTATGTACTTTTCCAGTTATTGTTAGAGCTACAGTAGTGTTAAAAGCTTGTGATTTTCTGTGATATTCCGGGTTTTGGGAAGTTATATTTTGTATGAGCCGAGCAGCCAGTATGTTATTTATGTCATTTCCCTTATCCCCTTTATTGCTTGTATTTTATTTTGATTTTTCCCTGTTATAGTACGCTTACCTAGTCGTAGAGACTAGGTGCCGTCACGGCATCTTCGGAGGGTAAATCGGGTCATGACACACTGGGTTAAAGCATGTGGGTGGAAATTATTTTATTGTATTATGTTTTTGCATTGACTATGCTTTCCATGCCTTAGTTAGATTATTATTTCTCTAATTGTCTGTCTTCTAATTAATTGTTTATGTTGAAGTTGGGATATTGAAAGTTGAGTTTGTTCATCATAATGCTATGATTGAAGTAGAATTTATTTTTCGCCTTGCATTGGTACCTTTGTTTATTATTGTTGTTCGCTGAGGAAGAGTGAAAAACACGAAGGTTGTTGCCGTGCCTCATTTGCATATACTATCATCAATTTGAGAAATCGTGAGGACTAAAACACGAAGGGTGATGTGGTGATTCTTATTATCTTTTATCATACCATGTGAGGAAGAGAGTATAAGCACGAAGGGTGACGTCGTGCTATTTCTTTATCATATTATTATATGGTGAATATGAGAGTAAAAGCACAAAGAATGATGTCGTGCCATTATTGGTTCTATTACTTTATTTGATTTCCGGATTTTGTGTTTTATTCGGTTGCATTGTTGTTTATTTTGGAAGGAGTTTATTTTGTGATATTGAACTTACCATTTTTACCGTGCTTTCACCCTCCCCATTATTATGTTAAATGCACTATTTGTTATTTCTATTGTTTTTATGTACATATCTGCACAAGATCTTAGTATGTGTCTTGTCATAGCCTCGCTACTACCTGGTCGAGATTAGGCTCAACACTTATGGAATATATTAGGTCGAGTGTTCTCATGCTACACTTCTGCATTTCTTGTTAAGGTACTGGTACTGGTCCAAGCGATGTCTAGTAGTGCTTCTGCTTGGATCACATCTACAGCTAAGAGTTGAGGTAGAGTTGCTTGCATTCGCAGTCCCTAAAGTCCCCTTCTATTTCTTTCTTTACTGTTTATTTCATTCCAAACAATTGTATTTCATTCAACCATACTTGTAGTATTCTAGTTGCTCATATACTGGTGACTCCAGATTTATGGGATTAGACTAGACTGTGCTATGTTATGGGTTTATTTTATGTATTACGTGTCACAACACACTTCTTTAATAGGCCGTGATGAAGCCTAACGACGCCGCTAGGCAAGCCAACTGTGATCTAGCCTCGTGATTTCCTCTCTTTTTAATAAAGTTTTCCAAGTAATTATACTTTCATCAAATTAAAAAGAATTTAAGAAATAATAGATTTAAAACAAATAACATGAAAGCAATTGAGTGCAATAATAATCATAAAATAAAAAAAAATTACAAGTCTACTAGTGTGTGCCAAGACTTGGTCTCACACGTGTATGAGCATCCTAGTAGAATATACAAAAATGAGTAGCAGCCCACTGTCTGAAGAGAAACAGACAGAAAAATATAAGCAAGTGAAAGACTCTGTCCGCTGCAGAACGGCTCGGAAGACAGCTCACTGTAAAGTCTCGAAGTGATAATCAAGCGTGCGCGCCAGACTGGTATCCAGATGCACCTGCCTCAGATCCTGCACATTTAGGTGCAGAAGTGTAGCCTGAGTACATAAACAATATATACCCAGTAAGTATCTAGTCTAAACTCGAAGAAGTAGTGATGAGAAGTCGACTTCAACACTTACTATGGGCCAACAATATAATAATATGAAATTCTAATTAAACATGATAAGTGTAAATACCAATAGAGCTCAAAGTAAGAAATAAATAAACAACCATTTCACCGTTAGTAAGAACCAAGTTTCCCCCATATACATATGTAATTTTCTCAAGCCAATGAATTTATATCAAATACAAAGGGACTTTTAGTGTTATTATTAGGCACGAATTATGTCGAGGACGTACGGCCCAATCCAAATGTACATATACATAAACTACATGCACTATCGAGGGTCGAACGGCACGAACCATAGATGCATCTATTAACCCGCCAAGGCGAATGATCCCCTCCCACGAGAGTAGTGGAAAAGTTACCCTGCTCGCGGAAATTACTTCCGATGCGGTTGAATATAAATTTCTCAAGTTACCATAATATCCCTCGATTCTTTCCAAAATAAAGAATTCAAATAGAAACTTTTAACATCTTGAAATCCTCAATCTCCACTCTATTCAAGGAAATTAATAAGCATAATCAAATAACGATGTCAACAAATCATGGGGTGGAGTTAAAACTACCCGGACATAAGCATGAATACTAGTTACATACGGACTCTCGTCACCTCGTGCGTACATAGTCCCCACAGATAGAACACATATTAATTAAGTTCACCTATGGGGTGAATTCCCTCTTACAAGGTTACAAAAGACACTTACCTTGTCTCAAAGCCTACTTTCCGATCCAATATTGTGCTCAAACCTCAATTTGGTGCCAAACAACTCGAAACTAGTCAAATGTTATATAAGATAGTCAACTTATACTCAAAAGTTAATATTCTAACTATTAAAGTGATTTCCCAACCCCAATCGAAGAATTCTAAAAATTCACCCCCGGGCCTACGTGCCCGGATTCCAGGAATTTTCTAAGAAAATTGTTACCCATCATCTCATGAAGTCAAATATACGATTTTCAACAAATTCTATAACCATTTTCGTGGTCAAATCCCATTTTTATCCAAAATCTGGGTTTTCATCTAAACCATTGATTTCACCAATTTTTACATGTTAATCTACCCATAATCTATGTATTTAACTCATGTTATGTAGAAATTACTTATCTCAAAGTGCTATGTGAAAACACCCTTCCAAGAGCTCCAAAGATCCCCCAAGAGATGAAAGAAAATGTTCTAAATGGTCTAAGTCCCGCATTTAATAAGTTGTGCACAGTTATCAAATCTTGCATTTGAGACACCTAGTTCGCAAATGAGAAGGTCGCAAATGCGACAAATCCATCGCAAATGCGAACCTGGGCTTCTACTGCCAAGGTTGTAAATGCGACCAAGGAGTCGAAAAATGCAGACACTCTTGAGATCGCAGATGCGACCAAAGTGTCATAAATGCGAACACTGCCCAGGTCAGGCTTCTTCGCAAATGTGAAGTTTGCAAATACGAACAAATTCTCGAATTTGCGAGACCTGCAACACCAACAATAAAACACCAGAAAACTGAAGTGTTTCTCATCTATCCGAACATCCGAAACTCACCCTAGCCCTTGGGGCTCCACACAAAATGCCCATATAAGTCTAGCCCACGTCATAAAAACTTGCTCGCACGATCAAAACATTAAAATAACATCAAAAACCACGAATCGGATGTCAAAACAGACGGATTAACACGTGAACTCAAAAACTTCCAAAAACACTTCTGCACGTCCGATTCCTATCAAATCAGCTCGGAATGACGCCAAATTTTGCGTGCAAGTCTTAAATGACATTACAGAACTATTCTCAATCTCAGAATCCCATTTGGACCTCGGTATTACCAAAACCTACTCCAAACCAAATTTAAAGAACTTCAACAACCTTCAAGAAACCAACTTTGACTATTAGGCGGCGAAACGCTCCCGGGTCATCCAAACCCCGATCCGAACATACACCTAAGTCCAAAATCATCATACGAACCTATTGGAACCGTCAAATCCTGATTCCGAAGTTGTTTACTCAAAATGTTAACCAAAGTCAAACTTAGCCTTTTAAGGCAACTTAAGGAACCAAATGTTCCAATTTGAACCCGAACCTTCCAAATCCTGAACTAACTATCCTCGCAAGTCATGAAATAGTAGAAGCACATACAGGGGGAGTCTTATTTAGAGGAACAGGGTTCTAAAAAGCAAAACGATTGGTCGGGTCATTACACTACAACTTTATTAATTGTTAATTATTCTTATTACTCTCTTTTAAATTGTTAAAAAGGGTAATTTTTTTATCTAATGTTGGATTGCTTGGCAAGTGGATGTTAGGCGTCATCAGAGCACCGAGGTTAAGAATCCGGATCGTGAGATAAGCATTTCTTGTAAGATCAATGTGAATTACTTACAACTTGTTTGGATGGTTGTTACCTATTGTATTGTATCGTATTGTTACTTTAAATACGATGTTTGTTTTTATTGTTACTTAAATTTTATTGTATCGATCGTTAAATTCGTCGTTACGTAACGGCAAAATGTGCCACTTTATATAACGGCCGATTTGGTGTGATCGCGTCGTTACCTTGTCTTTTTCTTTCATCTTACCCTTCATTATTATTAAATAATTTTATTTTATCATTTACCCTACCTTTTTATAGAATAATTTTACTATATATCATAATTTTTCTTTATAATATTACAAGTTTACTCTTCATATTGCTGGTGCGTGAAATCATGAAACAATGACAAATGATACAATCTATACGAACATTGTAT
Source organism: Nicotiana paniculata (assembly GCA_005239505.1). Taxonomy (NCBI): domain Eukaryota; kingdom Viridiplantae; phylum Streptophyta; class Magnoliopsida; order Solanales; family Solanaceae; genus Nicotiana; species Nicotiana paniculata. The sequence goes on along the minus strand of ML312261.1, from coordinate 514 downwards.
TCATCAAACGATATAGTACAATACAATACAATACGATACATTATGAAACGATATATAACAACCATCCAAACAAGTTGTTATCGTGTATTTTTAAAACTGTATAAGAGGTTAAACATAGAAATGAACTGGCAGTCTAATTTTATTTCCTTTAAATTATTAGTAACAATTGAATAAGGGTGAGAANTTATGTAAATATATATATTTTAATTGTTAACATATAGCAGGAAGTTTAAGAGTTTTCTTAATATGCAATAAAATAATCTTAAAGTTACTGTAATTTTGGATGGAGGATATATTTCAAATATATATCAAATAGTAAAACTACTATTGGAATCACATAGTACTTCCTTTGAACAGTAAAACATATAATTATTTTCTTAATATGTATTCTCTAAAATCCTATTTCCTTCTCAATTCCAAAAATAGTTATTAATTATAAATATTATACCAGAATAGTCTAATTATAACACTAAATTATAATAATTTATTCATATCTAATTTCACCTTGCTAAAC
>ML312259.1:0-17708 GCA_005239505.1 Nicotiana paniculata | reverse complement strand
TTATTGAATTTTGGGATGATTTACAATGAGCTAAGACCCCTCTATTTATAGGGGGAAAATGACCTAGCCACAAAGTAAAACTGTCTAAAAGATAGACATTCACTCTAAATAGAGTTCTATTTATAACATTTCATTCTTTTTTCTAATTTTTTTTAGAATTAGATTACAAAATCAGTTTACTGCAAATCGACCAAGGAAATCACGATAAAGACAAATTTGTTGTGATTCAGTGATAATTTTAAGTTGTTGAATTTGCTTCCAGAATCTATCAATTTTTCTTTTAAATAGATAAATAACAAAGTAAGGAAAAAAATGTATGCGGGAGGGGGGCTGAAATCACATAAATATGCGTGCGGGACGGGGCAGGTCATATATTTAGTGAGTTAAAGCTAAACCTGCACCGCCCCACGCCGCTCCGTCCCGTTTGTCATCCCTATGTGCTAATTTGGAGCTGAAGGTTTGTGTTAATATCATCAAACAAAAATCTAGTTGATATTTGTTGCTCCCCTGCCACGCCTTTTCCTCATTGAGAAAAGCGCATTTCTGTTATAGTTCATATTTCACTACTTGTTAGACGAAATTGAACTTGGACATTTTGTTCATTCACCCTCATTGTAAATAGAGGCGGACTCAGAATTTTTATGTGATGGGGACACAGTATTGTGTTCAATTAGTGTCTCCTAAAAGCTCTTAGTATTCAGGGTGTCAACTGCTTTAAATTAATCATTTTCAAGGTATATACGTATATATATACAAAATTTTATCCGAAGTTTACGAGGTTCGATGACCCCTCACCCATACACATGGGTCCGTTTCTGATTATAAATCTTTTTCAGGTATGGATATTACTCATTGCCACCTTGATGGAAACGCCGACGCTGTGGAGTTTTGTACGTTTACTTTACAAGAAGGAGATCAATCTAGTAGAACTGGTAGTATATCCCTCTTTATGTTGATTCCAATTCAAGTCGCCTTAGTTTGGATCACATAGTACAAACAACTGTTTTTTTATATAAAATGTAGTTGAGTTGGTGAAAATTTGGGTCCACTACTTGTGTTAGACAACAGAAAAGAACACTCAAAACTCACAAAGAAGAAAGTGGAGGAAAATGATTTCTATTCAGCTTGACTCACTTCAAATGGCTAGGAATACATGACTATTTATAGGATAGATCTTTCATGTATCTAGCCTACACTACATATAAACATAATAACTAAGTCCACGCCTCAGATCTTTCAAGGTACATGGATGACACCTCTAGGCATTGTATCTTCCAATGTATATCAATGTGTTCATACTCTAATACATGTACTAACTTAATATTCTAGTTCATGGACTAATGTAAACAAGTTTTTATTGTTAACATTTCAACAGCCCCCATAAACTTATTTCATCACTCCAAAAGCCATCCTTAGCTTTCGAAAGAGCTCAATCTTCAACGGCTTGGTGAAAATATCCGCAATTTGATCTTGTGACTTCACGTGCTCAACCTCCATAACTTTATTAGATATGCAATCTCTAATAAAGTGATACCTAGTATCAATATGTTTGCTCCTTTCATGAAATATCGAGTTCTTGGCCAATTCAATAACTGATTTGTTGTCGATATGTTGCATCTTCTTGTGGTTGGTGAAGTTCTTTCAACAAGCACCTTAGTCAAATTGCATGACAAACACAAGAACAAGATACTACATACTTCGCTTCTCAAGCTGATAAAGTCACAATTAGTTATTTCTTAGAATTTCATGGAAATGCAAAATTTTCAAGAAAGAAAACAAACTCAATAGTGCTCTTTCGATCATCAATATCACCAGCCCAATCACTGTCAAAATATCCAACAAATTTGGAGTCTTTAGAAGATGAATGCAATATTCCATGATCAAGGATACCTTTGATGTACCAAAGTATTCTTTTGGCTACCTTCAAATGGGAGGTAGTAAGCTCTTCCATAAAGCAACTCACAAGTCCAACACCAAAAAGAATATCCGGTCTTATACATGTCAAGTACCTTAAGCTTCCAACAAGATCTTGAAAAGTGTGAGATTGATATTTTCTCTCTCTCCTTGCTTGGATTCTTTAACTCCGCATTCAACGGGGGTGCTTATGGGATTGCAATTCTCCATCTCAAATTTCTTGAGAATTTCCTTTGCATATTCTTCTTGAGAAATAAAATGGCATCCCTCCTTTATTGCACTTTGATTCCAAGATTGTAGGACATTAAGCCAATGTTTGTCATCTCAAACTCTCTTGCCATAGCTTTTTTGAATTCTTCAAACGTTTTTGGATTATTTCTTGTAAAGATAAAATCATCTACATACAAGCAAACAAGTAAGATGTCACTATTTTTAGCAATCTTGACATAAAGTTCATGTTCATGTGGACACTTTGAAAAACTATTTGCTTGAAAGTATTTATCAATTCTACTATTCCAAGCTCATGGCATTCTCTTCAAGCCATAAAGAGCTTTCTTCAATTTCATCACTTTATTTTCATGTCCTTCAACCTTGTATTCCGAAGGTTGATCAATGTAAATATCTTCCTCCAAAAATACCATTCAAAAAAGCTGACTTCACATTCATTTGATGAATTTGCCATTGATTTGAGTTACCAAAGAAATAATAAAATGAATTATTTCCAAACGAGCAACCAGTGAAAATACCTCATCATAGTCAATACTGACCCTTTACTTGTATCCCTTGACAACAATCTTGCGTTGTACCTTTCCACCTTACCCTTGGAATTTTTCTTCAACTTGTACACCCATTTGACAGCAATGGTGTTTTTTCCTTTTGGAAGTATGGTTAATTCCCAAGTATCATTTTTCTTGATTTCCTTGATTTCTTCATCCATAGCAGTATCTTCATAAGTTAAAGGCTCACTATCCACCAACAAGAAAAAGTGAGTCAAATCATATAAATTTTTTCTTACCACTTTTGTATTTTCATACAACTCATGAAGAGATTTAGTTTTTTGAGGCACTTCACTTGAAGAACTTGAACTTGACTCATCTTCTTCTTGAACTTGTGCTGGGGGTGTTGAAAGTGGTGTGATAAGTTGTGCCACAACTTCTTCATCATCATCTTCATCAAAGAAAGGACTAAAAGAATAATCTTGCTCTTTAGTTTTCTATTCTCAAGCATTATCCTCATCAAACTCAACATATTTATTTATGCTGACCTTGCCATTTCTTGGTTATATAATTTATAACCTTTAGAACTTTGATCATAGCTAATGAAAATATACGTCTCACTTTTATCATCAGGCTTGGACCCCTTTTTATCCTGCACATGTGCATAGGCAATGCTCCCAAAAACTCGCAAATGAGAAACTTTTGGCTTGAAACAACTCCAAGTCTCTTGAGGTGTTTTGTCACGAATACCTTGGTGTGACACCGATTTGACAAATACATTGCACACGCAATTGCTTCATCCCAAAACTCCTTTGGCATATTTTTTCTCTTCAAAATACTCTGTGCCATATTGAGAATAGTCTGGTTCTTTCTTTCTATGACGCCATTTTGTTGTAGTGATGTTGGAACAGTCAAAAAGTGACGAATTTCATAATTTTCATAAAAAAATTTGAATTCATTTGAAGTGAATTCTCCACCACAATCATAGCACAATGATTTAAATTTATAGCCGATTTGTTTCTTCACCATAATCTTGAATTTTTTGAAAGTATCAAACACTCTGATTTTACCTTCAAAAAATACACCCAAATTTTTTTAGAAAAATCATCAATGAAAAGTAAAAAATAATTACTTTTACCAAGTGAAGATGACTTGATTGATCCGCACACATCCATGTGAATCAACTCCATGGGCATCGGGCTCTAGTCAAAGACCCTTTAGAAAAGCTTTTTCTTGACTGCTTTTCAAAGAGACATCCTTCACAAAGTTGGCTCGGATGATCAATAATTGGCAATCGCCATACTTTCTTTATTCATCAACCTTAGACTATCAAAATTCACATGACCAAATCTCATAAGCCAAAGCAGATGAGTCTTTGGTACATGAAAGCAAACACCTTGGAACATCACATTGAAGGTTCAAAACAAATATTTTATTTTTAGCCATATGAACTTTGGCTAACAATCTTCCATTTTCATCTCTCAAGAATATCATTCAAATGAATATCATAATTTTTCTCCAAAAGCTGTCCCAAATTTAAAATATTATTTTTCATCTCCGGTACATACAAAATATTAAAAGTTAACTGGTGACTTCCATCTTTCAAGCGAATTAAAATCGTGCATTTTTCTTTGATTTTAACCCGCGAAAAGTCTACAAAAGTGATGTTGACACCATTCAATTCTTCAAACTTCACAAATAAATTCTTCTTCCCACAAATACGGCTACTTGCACCGTAGTCAAGGTACCATTGATGTCTCTCTACACTTTCTTCTCTTTTGCAAGCGAGAACTAAATACAATCTCCATCTTCATTTTTGCTCTCCATAAAATTATTTTTTTCCTCCACATTATTTTTACATTCCCAGAAAATATGGCCAAATTTATGACAAGTATAACATTCAATATTAGACTTATCATATCTTCCTTGATTTTGCATCCATCCTTTACCTCTTCCACGACATCTTCTTTGATTAGAGTTTTGGATCCTATTTTCTTTATTTGGTGGTTGTCTACCACCTCTTCCTTTTCTACCACAGTCTTGTCCACGTCCACGACCTTTTTTTTGCGAGCCACACCTTTCATCTTTCTCCTTGAAAGAAAGTTTTTCTTGCAACGCTTGTTCAACCAATTTTTCTTTCGGTTTCTTCAACTTTTCTTCATGTGCATGCAAAGAACGCTTGTTCAACCAATTTTTATTTCGGTTTCTGTAAATTTTCTTCATGTGCGTGCAAAGAACCCGTGAGTCTTCAATGGTCATGGTATCCAAATCTTTGGACTCTTCAATAGCCACAACAATATAATTAAATTTTAAATCAAGGAATTGTAGTATTTTTACAATGACCCTATCATCACTCAAGTCTTCACCATATCTCTTCATTTGATTGACAATAGCCAAAACTCTTGAAATATAATCCAAAACGAATTCAGATTCCTTCATATGCAATGATTCAAACTCTTCTCTTAAAGTTTGGAGACGAACTCTTTTTACTTTATCCAAACCTTTAAAGGAAGTTTAAAGAATCTCCCATGCTTGCTTTGAGATGGTTGCATTTGCAATCTTCTCAATCATCTTGTCATCCAAACTTTGATGGATGATAGTGAGCGCCTTTTGATCTTTCGTTTTAAAAGCAACATCATCTTCCGCTCCATCACCTCCGACTTCCACCGTTTCCCAAACATCATAGGCACTTGAGCATAGGAACTTGAAAGGTAGTTCCATTACTATTTGTCATTTTCTCTCCAAGTTTGATTGTCTCTCAAACACACCGGCTCTGATATCTCAATGTTAGAAATTTTGGGAGAGCAAGATAACGCAAAAGAACACTCTAGACTCACAAAGAAGAAAGTGGAGGAAAGGATGATTTATATTCCACTTGACTTGCTCCAAATGACTAGGAATACATGGCTATTTATAGAATAAAACTTTCATATACCTAGCCTACACTACATGTAAACATAATAACTAAGTTCACACCTCACATCTTTCAAGGTACATGGATAACACTTCTAAACATTGTATCTTCCATATGTACATCAATGTGTTCATACTCTAATAAATGTACTAACTTAATATTTTAATTCATAAACTAATGTAAGCAAATGTAAACAAGTTTATATTGTTCACATTCGAACACTTAAGGTGATGGTGATGTTTATGTCAGATTTCACAAACTTTAATGTTGTTTGGATGAATCAGAAGTTCCTGGTGTGTTTGAGCTTCTCTTTACTTGTTATATGTGTTATATTCATCAAGGAGAAAGTGTTATGTGATGGAGAAAAATATTTGACTTAGTTTCCTTTACTGTTTTAGAGAAAACAAAGTTACAAAGTATCCGAACAAAACAGGTCCAAGTGGAGTGAAATGGATTAAGGATTAGTATGCTGTTGTATTTGTTCAGTGGCACATGAAGTTAAGTCCTTCGGGTTACTATCAGGAGTCTATTACTCAAATGGTCACTTAACTATCTCAAATTATCGCCTAAAGTCACTCTACTTTCGTTTGTAACAACAAAATCATTGAATTATGCCTATTGCACTCACAAGGTCACTCAACTAGATTTTCCAAATTTTGAATTGCCAAATACCTATTTTACCCTCTAAATTATAAATATTTAGATTCTTTTATTTTTTTTAAACTTTTTAATATTACAATTTTTCCTTTTTAATTTATATTATGGACTTACCTAATGAATCATTAAATATTATTTATAATTAAAAAAATAAAAGTATTTAAGCATCTATAATGCTGGAATAACAAAATAATGAGCTTAGTAAAAAAATTAATTAGAATAATTTGTTCGTAATAATAATTTTAATATTAACAACAAAAATTCAAAAATTTATTTACACAATTCAGAATAAAAGAAAATAAAGGTTATAATTTGTTCGTAATAATAATTTATTTGTGCATCCGGACTTTTTGTACAATACGCATGCATGAAATCTATAAAGTGTTGCGGTCACTATTAAAAATTCGAGAAAAAAAATTACAAAAAACGACCAAAGTTGGTCCCTAAACAGTGAAAAGCGATCAAAATGCGTCCAAACAGGCTTGGTCGCTATTTTGTTGGTCCCTTTACCATAGAGACCAAAGTTGGTCGCTAATTAGCGACCAACTTTGGTCTCTATGTTAAATTGACCAAATATTTCGGGTATCAAAAAAAGAGATCAACTTTGGTCGCTATATTATTTTAATAATATAAATTTAGCGACCAAATTTGGTCTTTATTTTTAAATTACGTTATTTATTTATTTATTATTATACAAAATATAGCGACCAACTTTGGTCGCTATATTATTTTAATAATATAAATTTAGCGACCAAATTTGGTCTTTATTTTTAAATTACGTTATTTATTTATTTATTATTATACAAAATATAGCGACCAACTTTGGTCTGTAAATAAAATATAATATTTTAAAATCTGAAAAATAGCGACCACAGCTGGTCGCTTTTTGATCAATTTATTTAATTTGTTTTAAACAGAAGCGACCACAATTGGTCGTTAATTTCCAGAAAAAATATTTTTTTTAATAACATAGCGACCAAAGTTGGTCGCTATTCTGAAAATCTGGGTTAGTTAGCGACCACCTTTGGTCGCTATTCTGGAAATCTGGGTTTAATAGCAACCAACTTTGGTCGCTTTTCTGGGTTTTATTTTGGCAGTCACACCACCTGCCAACATACTAAATCCTATTACAACAACAACAACAACAACAATACTAACACAACAACAATACGAACTAACAACACAACAACAACAACAACAACAACAACAACATTAAAACCAATATTAAAACCAACATTAAAACCAACAACGTATAAAGTTCAATAGAACTAACACATTTAACTAACAAAAATAAGTTAACACTTGTAGACATGTAATTTTTGACCCTCCCCGTGATTTTACACAGTATAGTGTTTAAATATTTAGTTTAGGTCTAATATCATTATTTTAACTAGTTTTGACCTTTTTACTTTATTTTATCGCAAAAACTAAAATTATAAAAAATAGTTTCATTTTGTAGTCATATTATTTTGCTAGAATTTTTATTTTTATATAATCTTTGAAAAATACCAAAAAAATAGTTTCAACTTTAATTCTTAGTGTTATTTTTTATATAATAATTTATTAAAATCAATTAAGATTTATGTTATATTTTTCTTATAAGTATTTTAGAAGCAATTTCTTAGCCTAATTTTGTAGATTAGAGCCCAACTCACACCTAAGCCCATAATTCTCAAGCTTATTCCCCTAGCCCAATACCTATTAACTTAACCCTAAAACATATACCCCTATAAAAGGTCCTTTAATCTTCATCACACAAAAAACAAAAAAAGAGGACCCCCTCCCTTACAATAACAAATTGGTGTCCCGGAGCATCGTCAAAAATCTGGGTGGCGACTCTGAATTAATAATAAGTCCCAAAACTGAATAATGTCACTTTAATTGGAAAAACTCCCTTATTACCCTTCATTAATCTGGGGTAGTGAAAAAGGAGGTGTGACAGCTCTGGCGACTCCGCTGGGGATTGGAACCCAAAATTTTTGGTTTAGGGTTCAAGAATTCGAGCTTAGAATAACTGTTATGATTGACTTTCATGATTGTCTCCTTTTTACGTGTTTGAGCCTAATGATGTGCTAAATGTCATTTTTTTTACCGCTTTGATATTATTTGGATTGTATATAAACTGTTACGAAACCTCCTTCTCTCTGAGTCTTCTAAATCATCTGGGAAGTGTGCACTTCGTGTGACTTCTTTTCTGTTAGAGTCATATCCAAATTTTAGAACGAGTTTCGGACAAGTTGCAAAGCTGGTGAAGCTTATGTATTCCCGGTACACTGCCCCCTCTCGGCTCGATTTGTCCACTCGGGTAAGCCAGGTCTAGAACAATAAACCCTGGGATTTAAACTTAGAATAAAATAGCCTCATGTCGGATCCCTAGTAGGAACATTTGTTTGCATCATGTGCATTTGACTTTGGGGACTCAACACAGGGGTTGGATCCGTCTAGGATAGGTGTACCCAATTTAAAAGACCATCCTGATGCATCTTACGTGCTACTTGTGTATCTGTTTATTTTGGTTTACATGTTGACTGGCTTCTAGAATGGGAAAGAAAACAAAAAAAAAAATCAAGAGTGAGAGGTAGGTATTTGAATAATACTGAAACTCTCCCGGAAAAAAAAAGAGAGAAAATAAGTCAATGTTTTCAAAAAGTCATGTTTCCTCTGTTCTGTCAAAACGGGAAAACTACGCGGGTCTGATTCTCACTGAATGTGAGATACGTAAGCAAACCTCATCGGTTCCGGCCCCCAATTTTCAATAATCCAAAAATATTTTCCTTTACTTTCCTTTTTAGAAAAGTCTTTCTTTGAGACCCCAATTTTAAAAAAAAATTCAAAAATATTTTTCTTTATTTCCTTTTTAGAAAAGTCTTTCTTTGAGACCCCAATTTTAAAAAATATTCAAAAATATTTTCCTTTAATACCTTCTTTGAAGTCTTTATTTAGAAAATTTCGAATAACAATTTAAACCAAAAATATTTTTTATTTGTTTTAGAAGTCTTTCCTTCGAAAAGAAAATTCAAAAAGTTTTGAAAAATAAAAATTTACAAAAAGAATCCCAAATTAAAAAATCTAAAAATATTTTATTATTCTTTCGAAAATTGAAAAGAAAATTCAAGATTCAAAAATATTTTCTTTAGAAGTATTTCTTCCATAAATTCAAAATAAAAGTCCAAAAATCAAAAAAAAAAAAAATTTTGTATTCTTTAAAAGTTTTTCTTTCGAAATTCCAAGAAATAAAAAGGCGAAATTTCCAAAAAAAAAGAATATATTTTCTTTCTTCTTTTGAAGTCTTTCTTTTCAAATATTCTCAAAAATATTTTTTAAAGTAAATCCAAAAATATTTTTTTTCTTCTTTTTAAGTCTTTGTTTTGAAAAACAAATACAAAAAGAATAAATTCAAAATCCAAAGAAAAAGAGTTAGGTTATTCACTTTATTTCGCATCTTCCCGAACTACGCAAGATCTGATTCATGCAGCGTCATGATACGTAGGCAATCCCCATCGGATTCGATCACAACCATAAAAATTTAAAACGAGTGAGAGAAAGAAAGTGAAAACGAAAGAAGAAAAAGAAAAAGAAAGAATGATAATAAGGACCGATTGAGTCCCCTCTAACATGTTTTTTGTTTTGAATTGTGAAGAAAGTTTGAGGTGGTCGGTTTGTGGTAAGCTGCAACACAATTCACAAGGTCCAAGAGAAAATGCCAATGACAACTGACATCGAGTTTGTTACGAGTGCTCATGAGACTCGAGGTCAGAGGGTTCAACAAGAGTCCACTGTGGTTGAGGAAAATAGAATACTGAAACAGAATATGGCTGAAATGTGTCAAGCATGGGCCAATGGCCAAGAACCGTCCTTTTCTTCTCATGGTTTCCCAGAGTTCACACCCATCTCAACTACTGCCATTCCGGTCTTGCCTGATCAATCCTATCCACCTGGGTTCAGTCCTTATCCGAACTGAACGACTACAACTGGAACTTCTGTTGCTTGCTCCCAAAGTGTGTCATCGACAACCAATCAGACAACCGCTGATGTTACGCCTGTCTTCACTGTCCCACAACCAACAGTGGTACAGAGGAAAACTCATGAGTCACAATTTGCTACCCATCAAGAACAATATCACTCTCCTGAGTACCATTCGTACCTATTTGAACTTCCTGCAAATATTGAGAAGCGTTCCCAAAATATGGCACAGGAAGAAATGACCCAAAGAGGGAAAAGCTTAGAACAACAGTTGAAAAATATGCAAGGGTTGGCTGGTCAGAAGAGTATTGCCTTCAGGGATCTATGTATGTTCCCCGATGTTCGTTTTCCACTTGGTTTCAATATCCCTAAATTTGAAAAGTATGATGGACACGGCGACCCTATAGCCCACCTAAAAAGGTATTGCAATCAGCTAAGAGGTGCAGGAAGAAATGAAGAATTGTTAATGGCTTAGTTTGAGGAAAGCCTTGTGGGGTAAGCCTCTGAATGGTATATTGATCAAGATACCTCTCACTGGTATGTCTGGGATGACATGGCCCGGGCCTTTGTCAAAAAATTCCAATACATTGACATCGCCCCAGACCACAATTCCCTTTCAACCTGAAGAAGAAACCAACTGAAAGTTTCAGGGAATATGCCATTAAATGGAGAGAGCAAGCGGCTAGAGTTAAGCCACCCATGGATGACCACGAGCTAATCACTGTCTTCCTTCGGGCTCAAGAGCCAGATTATTTTCAAAACATGATGTTCGTAGTTGGAAAATCCTTCTCGGAAGCAATCAAAATGGGAGAAATGGTTGAGAATGGTCTTAAGACATGCAAAATTATAAGCCAAGCAGTTCTCAAAGCCGCAACTCAGGCTGTTAAAATTGAGTTAGGTAATTTCAGCGACATGAACGAGAAGGATGAAGAAACCATGATGACATCAGGGTCGAGAAGAGGTCCTAGGAGAACATCTCGAAAGTATGACCAACATCGTCTGATTTTTGATGATTCCCCTGAGCACTACTATCCACCTCAGAAACCCCAATACTCTCTTGATCCACCTGAGTATGTTTTCCAGTCACCAAGACACCCCAGAAAGCGAGCACCAGCATCGGAAAATCTCCACCAGCCTCCACAAAATTTTCAAGTGCCCTACAACCTGCATCCAAGCAAGGGGTATAGAGGGGAACAAAGGTTGAAAGATAATTTTACACCAATAGGAGATTCATATGCAAGCTTGTTTGAGAAATTAAAGCATCATGACATGATTTCACCTATTCCTCCAAATCATGTGGATCCACGTGCAATAAGATTTGACCCTTCTAAAAGGTGTGAATACCATTCCAATGCCCAGGGGTAAAATGTTAAAAGCTGTCGAAATTTGAAAAGACAAATAGAAAGGATAATCTAGGAAAATCTTATTGTGATCATAGACAGTGTCACCCAGAATATCACGCAGAATCATTTACCTACACATGATGATTCACACTTTGTGGGGATGATTCGTGGTGACAGGGAGTATGAGAATCCTCTCGGGAACTTGTTGACTGAAGTTAATGATTTTGAAATTGGAGGAAGCTCTGCTGATTGTGATGAGCAAACTTGTGGCTAAATGTCAATTTTAGCAATTGAAAAGTCATTCCCTCCTTACTAGGAAGGAATAATGGTAGCTTGTTTTGATTTTTTTCTATTATCTGGGTTATTTCAGGGTGGTGATCCAGATTTTATTTGTTTTATTGAGTCAAACCCTTCTATCCCTCTTTTCTATTTGTGTGAGTCTTGTCTGTCTGTTTTATTGCTATTTTCATTATCCGGGTTATTCTAGGGTTGTAACTCGGATTTTAGGTTATTTGTCTTGTTGTTAAGCCTTTCCATCCTTTACTTAATGAAATACAATTTATCTTTTTGTGCCATTCCATGCTTAGTTCCTTTCTCGCTAGTTTTAGTGATATGACATACATGCGAAAATTTTGGCCAGATCTTAGAAAATTGATTTAAGCTTGAATTAGATAAGTGAGAAAGAAACACTTTTGAGGATGAATAGAGATTTGAAATACTTTGGAATTAAGGTCAAGTAAAATTCATCTTCAAAACATTGTGAAGATCAGGCTTGAGGATGTTTAACCAATGGAAGTTTGGTGGAAAGTTTGAGATTAATAGATAGAAAGTGTTTTTCGACAATGACCCACCAAGAAGACAGACATGTTCATCAATGTTGTGATCACGAAAAGATAACATGATTGGCGTTCTCGAGGCTGGGAGGCCCTTTTTCTGCTACCCAGACACTTTATACCATTTGTTATNATGTAGGCAGCCTTACACGGTTCGGTCCAACCAAATAAGAATTCAAAAAAAAATCCAGAAAAATCCCCAGTAGCTAAAACTGGGGCAGAAATTTCATTTCACTTTTGAAAGAGTCGATTCCAAGAGCTGTAAGTCTACAACCCCTCATTTTGAGTCTACTTTGAGCCTTCATGCCGACCCTTCTTTCCTACCTTATCCAATAACCTTCCAAATAAAGACCTCCCTAAATGCCTTTAAGGATGCCAAGAGAATCATGTAATGAGCAATGGTTGTCACATGATATAGAACATTGTCAAGTTGCTCACAAAAGAAAAGGAAAAAGAAAATGAGAGAGTCTTCTAGTGAAACCCCTCGCGGTCACTGTAAGGCGATGGTAAGTAGAGAAAATAAATGAGAGAGGCTTGTTGGTGAAAATCCCTCGTGGCACCACTAGTCGAAACTGAGTCCTGAAGCTGATGGAAAGAATTGGCATAAACAAGCCCGACTTCAAAGGTCATAAGAATGGTAAAAGGAAAGATTAGACCAGTTTGATAGATCAGGCCGTTGAGTCCAAAATGCATGTCATAATCATTAAAGCTAGTTACCGCAAAATAAAAAGAAAAAAAACTCTTTCTTATGTCCTTCCGACAGGGGAATTGCTTGTTAATACTTGCTTCTTTGAATCATTGTGTCATTCACTCTGAGTCAGTCTTTGTCAAAACAAGGAAGAAAAGATTTCAAAATCTGCTATAAGCTTTTCAGTTGCACAAAAGTGAGTCTGGCCAGCAATTCAATGTTACAGTCAATATGCATTGAGGATTCATGCAGAGGATTCCCCCCCAAAAGACCCTTGTCAGCCTACTTGGCGCAAGCAAAAGATAACTGGTGATTCCCTCTGACAGTAAAATTTCTCCAAAAGTCAAGAAGCCATTCAATATATTAGTAAAGGTCACCTAAACAAATATCTCCTGTTGGGACAAGTCTGACTGAGCCACAGATACAAATGGTACTGGGTGTGAAACAATCAGGTTTGATGCAGAGCAAAAAGCCTCTTGGAACTGACTCAGGCTGATTGAGCAAAAGCCAAGCCGCCCAAGACTCAAACCGACCACCACTTTTTAAAACTGACAAAATTTTCTTTGTTTGAACTAGGAACAAAGCATTGCAACGAAAGTGGTTCAAAAAAATAAGAAGAGAAGAGCCGAAAAAGGGAAGTTTCTCAAATCTTTACCTTTATTTGTCTTGCTAGTGTACATAAAATGTCGCCATTACTCTTCACATTTTTCCTCCTAGGATAAAAAGTCCTAGTCTAATGGATTTTCTTCCCAACAAAAATCTTAGTCTGATGAATTTTTCTCCTAAGATAAGAAAACTTAGTCTGATGAATTTTTCTCCTAAGATAAGAAAACTTAGTCTGATGAATCTTTCTCCTAAGATCATAAAAAACCCTAGTCCGATGAATCTTTCTCCTAGGATAAACGTCTTACTCTGATGAATCTTTCTCCTAAGATACAAAAAAAAAGGGACCTAGTCTGATGAACTTTCTCCTAGGATCAAAATCTTAGTCTGATGAATCTTTCTCCTAAGATAGAAAATCTAGTCTGATGAACTTTCTCCTAGGATAAAAATCTTAGTCTGATGAACTTTCTCCTAGGATAAAAACCTTAGTCTAATGAATCTTTCTCCTAAGATAATAAAAAAACCTAGTCTGGTGAATTTTCTCCTAGGATCAAATCTTAGTCTGATGAATCTTTCTCCTGAGATAGAAGACCTAGTCTGATGAACTTTCTCCTAGGAAAAAAATCATAGTCTGACGAATTTTTCTCCTAAGATAGAAGACCTAGTCTGATGAATATTTCTCCTAAGATAATAAAAACCCTAGTCCGATGAATCTTTCTCCTAGGATAAACGTCTTAGTCTGATGAATTTTTCTCCTAAGATACAAAAAAAGGGACCTAGTCTGATGAACTTTCTCCTAGGATCAAAATCTTAGTTTGAAGAATCTTTCTCCTAAGATAGAAAATCTAGTCTGATGAATCTTTCTCCTAGGATAAACGTCTTAGTCTGATGAATCTTTCTCCTAAGATAAGAAACCTAGTCTGATGAATTTATCTCCTAGGATAAACGTCTTAGTTTGATGAATCCTTCTCCTAAAATACCAACAAAAAAAAATATTATCAAAAAACAAAAAAAATCCTTCTTGATTCATTTTAGCATAGGTACACAATTCAGTAGTCTCATTTTCCAACATAGGGTCTCCATTCCCTAGTTGATTTTATTTTTAGACATAGGGTCTCTACTCCCTAGTCTCTTTTCCAACGTAGGGTCTCCACTCCCTAGTTGATGCCAGTATAGCCTGATGCCGACATAACTCGATGCCAACATAGGTTTCCATTCCCTAGTTGATGCCGGCATAACCCGATGAATCTTATTTCCAGACACCGGCATAACCTGGTGATCTTTCCTGACAATAGCATAACCTGTTGATCGCTTCCTGACACTGGCATAACCCAGTGATCTCTTTTTCCCAGGCAACAGGATAACCTGTTGACCTTTCCAGAGAACGGCATAACCCGGCGATCTTTCTTGACAACAGCATAACCATTCGATCTTTTCCAACATAGGGTCTCCAATCCCTAGTTGATTTTATTTTTAGACATAGGGTCTCCACTCCCTAGTCTTCTTTCCAACATAGGGTCTCCAATCCCTAGTTGATTTTATTTTTAGACATAGGGTCTCCACTCCCTAATCTTCTTTCCAACATAGGGTCTACAATCCCTAGTTGATTTTATTTTTGGACATAGGGTCTCCGCTCCCTAGTCTTCTTTCCAACATAGGGTCTCCAATCCCTAGTTGATTTTACTATTTAGGCATAGGGTATCCACCCCCTAGTCTGCATTCACTCCGGATACACAATTCCCGACATTTTATTGCTTTCAATAATAAAGTAGCATAGATTTTATTACAATAACTCACGAAATTTTCCTAGTGAAAACTGGGGCAGAAAATTTTGTTCGTTTGCTTTGATTTTGCGCATGGATTCGAGACGACCAAAAGAAGACGTCTCAATTCAGAATAAAAGAAAAGAAGAAAAGAAAAGAGTTGAACCCCAAAGTACAGAAGCGGAAAAGATGTGGACTGCTCAAGACAAGATTGAAGTCACAAGCTATGCATGTCCCGTCTTGATCCGAAAAGCTGTAGAGGAATGAACTAGTAACTGCAGCCAACAAGCATCAAGATTCAGATCAGAGTCTGCATGAAGAACCAACCAAGACTCAAGACAAGCTTCAGAAGACTCATAGATAGGAATCTTGTAACTCGTAGTTGATAGGCTTAGTTAGTCTTTTCTTTTTGATTTTGATGTAATAACAGGACCGTGAACCGGAGCCTCGGAACGGAACCTCGCTCGACTCTGCAACTCATCATTCCATCACTCTCCTTGAACTACACGCGACCTGATTCCCTTATAACCCGGGATATGTAGGTTGTCCAAAACCATGACTCGGTCACATCCTCCTTCCTTTTAAGTTTTCTACACTTTTAAATAAAGGTCGGGTCAAACATGTCTTGTTGTTCTTTTCTGAAAACTCTTCGCATTTCTAGTCAAAGAGGGGCAGTTGTAGACATGTAATTTTGGACCATCCCCGTGATTTTACACAGTATAGCGTTTAAATATTTAGTTTAGGTCTAATATCATTATTTTAACTAGTTTTGACCTTTTTACTCTATTTTATGGCAAAAACTAAAATTATAAAAAATAGTTTCATTTTGTAGTCACACTATTTTGCTAGGATTTTTATTTTATATAATCTTTGAAAAATACCAAAAAAATAGTTTCAACTTTAATTCTTAGTTTTATTTTTTATATAATAATTTATTAAAATCAATTAAGATTTATATTATAGTTTTCTTATAAGTATTTTAGAAGCAACTACTTAGCCCAATTTTGTAGATTTAGAGCCCAACTTAGACCTAAGCCCATAATTCTCAAGCCCATTCCCCTTAGCCCAATACCTAACCCTAAAACATATACCCCTATAAAAGGCCCTTTAATCTTCATCACACACAAAAAAACAAAAAGAGGACCCTCTCCCTTACAATAACAAAACGGTGTCCCGGAGCATCGTCAAAAATCCGGGTGGCAACTCTGAATTAATAATAAGTCCCAAAACCGAATAATGTCACTTTAATTGGAAAAACTCCCTTATTACCCTTCATTAATCCAGGGTAGTGAAAAAGGAGGTGTAACAACACTTATTACAAGCCCATTCCAAAACGGACCAAAGTTCTATTGTCTAGTTCAAAGTATATAAAAGTACTCAATGACTGTTTCATTCTATATCATTATCATCACCGTCTGATGAATCTTCATTATCAAGACGGTAATGAGAAGGGTCATTTGTTGGTGGACGAGAAGAACGATCACGAGGATGATGGGAGGAACTAACACGGGGAGGACGGAAGGAACACTCACGTTCAAGTTGAGCCTCTGGCGATGGCTCGCGAGACCGGGGAATCAAAAAAGCTCCAGAATCTAGGGGAGATTTAAGTTGAGCTTGCATACCTTCGTACTGAGCTTGCATGCCTTGGTAATGAGCTTGCATGCTAACGTACTGAGCATCTCTAAGCCTTTCTCGTTCCTTGGATGCTTCTAGCTCGCTTGTGAGCTTTGTCACAGTCTCCCGCATAGTGGAGAGGCTCTCCCTATAAAGTTGCTCGGCTTGCGAGGAAGTTCCTATTCCTTGAATTCCGCAGTGATAGCGGTGGAACTTCTTATTAGGAAGCCCGTATACCTTCCCATATTCTGCACCGCTAGCCGCCTGCATCCATAGTCTTTCTGCATCCTCATCCGAAATATGGATTGGCTCGCCCGACTCATTAGGTGGCTGACTACGTATGAATTCCTCCATGTCAACTCCNAATATGAGTCTCCTTGAATAACTCATCTTGCTTCATTGGACGACCCAGCTTCTTTTCCTGAAAATTCATAAATTATAGTTAATAAACAGAATAGATATACTTTGAAAATTAAAATAAATGAATAAATTACGTACCAATCTTCTTTTTATAGTCCCTTGGATGATGGCACCTCCAGTGTGCAAGGAGCCTCCCTTCTTGGATGCGCGAGCTTTCTTTCCTTTTCCGCTCTTCTTTAAGAACTCCGCGGTAAGCCACTGCCTTTGAAAATCCCTCCAAAAATCTTCAAGCAACCAGTTAGGCTTCTGGTTGTACAGTCTAGCGTTGGAGAAACTATGC
>ML312258.1:0-32195 GCA_005239505.1 Nicotiana paniculata | reverse complement strand
CACGGAACTAGGGAATGCCTAACACCTTCTCCCGGGTTAACAGAATTCCTTACTCGGATTTCTTGTCGCATACAAATTAAAACAGAGTCTAAATTTCCTCGGTTTGGGATTTTAAAATAGCACGGTGTCCCGGAGCATCATCAAAAATCCGGGTGGCGACTCTGAAATCTAAAATAAATCCCAAATCTGAATAATATCACTTTAATTGAAAAAACTCCCTTATTACCCTTCATTTATCGGGGTAGTAGAAAAAAGGTGTGACACATACTATTTCAAATCATGTTCGTCTGATGCATATACTAATGAGAAAATGACTTAGGAGTCAACCGTTACCATCTTATATTACATGGAAGCTCTGTTTTTTAGTCATCATGTTGTCGGTCCTTGGTGTTATTTTAAAGAATAATGCATAATATGAGTCCAATCAATTAAGGTAATTACCGCACAAAGATTATGGGTATTCCTTAAATTTAACAATTGTAGCTATTATGATTTATTTGTATATATTCGAAAGAGTATTTTCTATATTCTTCAACCATATAAGAAGCCTGTTAAAATGTAAGTAATCAAAATAAATGACAGATGATATAATAAAATGTTAGACTGAAAATTTAAATACAATAATTATCTGTAATTACATATAACACATGCATAAGATCCAATTATGAATATCGCATAAAGACTTCATTTTATATCAACTTGATCAACCTTACAATATTCAGATTCACCAAAAATCATATTTATTACTTTTAAGAACTGATGATATACTTCTAGAAAATGAATGAATTAAACAATAACAGTATCATATAATGGTTACAGATTTTGAAAGTTTCATCAATAAGAAAGAAATGGAGAACTCAACGCACTACTGCTTCAAAGGAAAGGTAATACATTAGAGATTGCATAACTTTTAGATGGATCTGTCTTGCTTTCTCATTCCCAAAAAGAAGAGTATATATACATTGAGGTGTTTTAATGCTAAGAGTATCATATTCCTGTAATATACAATCTGTCACCAGACCTCTCTATACAACATCCTTATATAACAACATTTTATTATAAAAGCTGATGTTTGGCTATAATCATATATTTTTAGTGCATTACTTATATTATATTTAGGTGTTTTAATGCTAAACTATATTATATTTATGTTTAATTGAGTCTATTTTATGTGTAGATATATTAAAGATGAAATTGGAGCAAAATAGAAATTTTATGTGTATTTTATACACTACAAAAATGATTTGTGATTATTTGATGACTAAAAATATTATGATGTATAATTGTGAATATTTGAAGATAAAATAAAAGAAGACAAAAAGAAAAAGACAAAAGAAGAATTGATAAAAGAAAACAAACAAACGCAAAGAAAGGAAAAGAAGGAGAAAATGTGAAAGAACAGAAGAAAGACGAGCAAAGCAAATGAGGTTCATTGCTCGCTACAGGACAGGCGACGCGAGCCTTATTGCTCGCTACAAAGCAAGTGACGCGGACAGGGGGCCGCTCCTGCTGATATGGGATTGGGCCCTTGGGGCCGCATCTGTGGATGAGTTTTTGCTCTTGCGGTTTCGTTCTTGTGATTGGGAGTCCGTATCTGCGGAACAAGGAACACCGGCCAGGGTCGCACCTGCGAGCTCGCACCTGCGGCCAAAGGGTCGCACCTGCGAGCTCGCACCTGCGGCCAAAGGCTCGCAGATGCGGGCACACCAGAATTGGTGCACCAGCAGATTTTACAAGTTTAAAACATTCCGAAGCCTATCCGAAACTCACCCGAGCTCTCGGCGCTCTAAATCAAACATGCACGCAAGTCAAAAAAATCATACGGACTTGCTCGTGCGATCAAATTACGAAAATAACATCTAAAACTACGAATTTAACCTCAAAACTCATGATTTTTCTCGCGACGAAGCGAGCCTTATTACTCGCTACAAAGCCTGTACTACTTTTTATTATTTATTTTCCAAATAAAGAATTATTGTTTCAATTTAAAAAGAATGTATAAGATAAATCAAATTTAATTGATTCTTTCTCAAAAAATGATATATCACGACCCGGAATTCTCACATTCGGGACTGTGATGGCGTCTAACATTTCACTTGCTAGGAAAGCCAATGTTAGAGGATCTTTGAGCCAATTTTAATCAATTATGATATGTAAAAATGATTAAACTGAACTGAAATATATACTGAGTGCGAAATAATAATATAAACATCATTAATATCTAAGTACAATCCGAATCTGGAGTCACAATTCACGAGCTTCTAGAGTTTCTATAAACAGGGTTTGAAATAAATACAGTTGTCTTGAATGAAAAGAACAGTAAACTAGGGGAAATGGAAGGGGACTTCAATGTCTGCGAACGCCAGCAGAACTACCCCGAGTCTCCAAAAGAAAATCCAAGCTGAAACGCCTCACATACAGCTAGGACCAATATCGAAATCTGCACAAGAAGTGCAAAGTGTAATATGAGTACAACTAACCTAATGTATTGTGTAAGTGTCGAGCCTAACCTCAACGGGGGAATGACGAGGCTATGACAAAACACCCACGTAAAAATAAACATGTGCAGATAACAATATATGTACAACACAATAACAAATAAAAGCTAAGCATATGAGTTTGAGAGGGGACATGTGAAAAAGGGGTACAAGATACGATAAATACTACAGGAACAAGAAACAACCAATAAACTTTTAACCAGCAGAACGAATAAACATAATGAACAAAACTGCACGGCATCACCCTTCGTGTTTTTACTCTCAACCTCACTATGAAACAATAATATCGGCACGACATCATGCTTTTACTCTCAATCTCACTATGAAACAATAAAATGGGCACAACATCACCTGTCATGCTTTTACTCTCAACCTCACTGTAACAATAATAACTGCACGGCATCACCCTTCGAGCTTTTACTCTGACTTTCACCATAATCAATAGATACAGCACGACATCACCTTTCGTGCATTAACACTCTCCCTTACAATATAACAGTGGGCATAAACAAAAGGGAGACAGAAGAAGCAAGAACAGGTCTCACATCAACAGTGTTTCCATAATACCAACCTCAACTTCGGAAAACAATACTCAATTATCTCAAATAGCTCATAAATGCGAAAAGAACGATCAATTTAGTAATTAACTAGTCTAAGTATGGATATCATGATCAAAGGAAGGAATAATTTGCAAGAAAACAAGTTCCACCGCATGTTTTGACCCAACAACAACGCATAAGTACTCGTCACCTCACATATACATTGCACAAAATATTTAAACATGTAGAAAACATGCAATCAAGTCCTAATCCCTCAAGTCAAGGTTAACAACGACACTTACCTTGCTCCAAAGACCAATTCAAAGCTCTACCTCCTTTCCTCTAGAATTCGTCTCCAAACCACTTGTATCTAACCACAATTTACTCAAAAGTCAAATCGATCCCGGGCCGGCTTGGTCAAAACCCGAGGTTCGGACCAAAATCTATTTACCCATCACTCCCGAGGCCAACTATGCAATTTGTTTCGGAATCCGACCTCAATTTGAGGTCTAAATCCTTAATTTACAAAAAAAACCAATTCTTCCTAAATCCCTAGTTTTCTACCATAGAAGAACAAAGATTAGGGCTAGAAATTAATGGGTGATATTAGAAATGAAAGAAAATGAGTTAATGTGTATAAACCTATGAATTGATGTTGAGTTTTCCCTTAAAAATTGCCTCTAGGCCGAGCTCTAATGGACAGTTTATGAAAAAATAGAAAAAGCCCCTTTTTGGTCTGTTTTAATCACTGGCGTCAGACCTTCTTCGCGTTCGCAAAGGGCTTGCTGCGTTCGCGAAGAGCATGGCTTAAATGGCTTATGCGATCGCAAGTAACTCTATGCGTTCGCGGAGGTCTAGCCCATATCACCTCCGCGTTCGCGAGACTGGGCTCGCGTTCTCGTAGAGTTACCTCAACTCCTCCTGCCTAGCCTATCTAACGCTACGCGTTCGCGTGTGACTGGTCGCGTCCGCGTAGAGCAACCCCCCCCCCCAATGCTTCGCGTTCACGATCATGGTCTCACGTTCGCGTATGAAAAAACCTCCCCAGTCCCAGATTCCCCTTCGCGATCGCTAAAAGGCTTCACAATCGTGAAGCACAACACACCAGATGACAGTTGAAGCTCAAAACCAGATTTTTCTAAGTTCAAATGGCACGTATGTTATCCGAAACTCACCCGAGCTCTCGGGGCTCCAAACCAAACATGAACACAAGTCTAAAAACATCATATGAACTTGCTCGCGCGTTCAAATCGCTAAAATTACACCTAGAACTATGAATCAGACACCAAAATTAAATGAATTTTTCAAGAAAATTTAGAACTTTTATTTCAACAACCGGACGTCCGAATCACGTCAAACCAACTTCGTTACTCACCAAATTTGACAGACAAGTCATAAATATAGCAATGAACCTATACTGGTTCTGAAACTTAAATACGAACCTGATATCAAAAAAGTCAAACATCGGTCAATTCTTAAAATTATTAAACCTTTAAACTTTTAATTTTCGACATAAATCAATAACTCGAGCTACGGACCTCTGAATTCGATTTCGGGCATACGCGTAGGTCCCAAATTACAATACGGGCCCATTGGGATCGTCAAAATACAGATTCGGGTCCGTTTAGTCAAAACGTTGACCGAAGTCAACTCAAATAGATTTTTAAGGGAAAAAATTATATTTTATCAGTTTTTAACATAAAAGCCTTCCGAAAAAATACCCGGACTGTGCACGCAAATTGAGAAAGGCTTAAAGAAGCTATTGGAGGCTTCGAAACACATAAATATATCCTAAAACTCTAGATGACCTATCAGGTCATCACACAATACCGACCATAACTGAATTATACACAAAATTTTAATTAAAGATACTATAGTAATGTATATTGTATACAATTAAGGTCAGATACAAAGCTTGTACTAAATAAAGAATACTTCATCAGTATTTAATTGATTAGTCAACAGACGTCCCTACCATATTATAGGTTAACTAAATTATACTACACTATGTTATTTATTTTTCGAATTAAAATCCCCACGATTCTTCTTAAAAAACAAAAGAAATTCTATCATAACTGATTATACATAAAAGTTTAATTAAAAATATCTATAGTAATGTATATTATACACAAATAAGGTAAGATACAAAGCTTGTACTAAATAAGCTACTCTATATTATTTATTTTTCGAATTAAAATTTATATTTAATAATATAATATAGTTTTGATTAGTAACATACGTCAAATATATTTCCTATCATAATTAAAAAAACCTTCAAAACTACTATTTTTATTAATTATGTTTCCATTTATAATTCAAATTTTTAATATTGTCTTAAAATTACCAAGTAACTTCTTTTTAACTTACTACTTGGCTTAACCACGTTGCAAACATCCGTTGTATAGGTTTGGAACCCTATGTAACTAATAGTAAGAGAACGGCTTATAACAATGAATTTGCTAAATACATCACGAATGAATGTGATGCTGCTTTAGGTTGCAAGATTTGTGGCCTTAAGAAGGTCTTTATAAAGAATAAGTTCCAAGCAAAACTAATAAAATGTCTTGTAACATTATCTAGACTCATTGCCCTTTTTGTGCTTTTATTGCCTGTGTAGTGAAGACTTATTGGAATTAGTAAGAATTTGCTTTTAAAATTTATTTGTTGATATCCTTCGTAAATGACGTTCTTGTTGAATCCTATATCGGATTTGATAGTGTTCAGCGTTTGTTACACGGTTGATACTCGTCTCCCGTCATTTTGACTGATTATTCCCATTCCTTTGTGTTTAAGGTGGGAAGAAGAAAGAAACGCGTTTTGTTGGAAAATTATTATAAGACTTATTAAATTTGTTTAATCCATTCTACGAATAGTCAAAATTATCAACAAAAAATAACATATTTTCAGTGTTGGAGTATAATATATTTTTTGAAAAGAGAAAACATTTAGTAAAAACTAATATTAATGTTAGCATTTCGATGGTTTTCTAAGAAAATCTTTTAGTGCTAATGATTGATAATAATGTGTAATAGTATATTGTTTGGCCAAAATTTTAAAATGTCAAAAAGAAAAGTAAGCACTTATTCAAGAGAATTGAAGGTGTTTGGCTAAAAACTTCTTAGAAAGTGAAAACTGTTTTTCAACAAAACGTTCAGCAGGTGGAAAAAAGAAGAAGAACTAAACCTTCACCAAATAAAAGTTCCTACAACTACAAGTTTGTAGCTATTGTTGAATTCGTAATCTGTGTAACCATTCTAGTGCCATTTTTTTTTTTTTTTTTTGGTTTCTCACCCGGTACCCGTATTGGAGCCCGACTATATCCGAATTCGCCGCTTAGGGCCCCACTCGGGGGGAAACGCTCCTTACCAAGGATTTTTCCATACTCATGGCTCGAACCCTAGACCTCTGGTTAAGAGAAGAGCAGTCTCATCCACTGTACCACATCCTTTGATGGTGAGTACTTGTTTCTGTGAAATGTTTTGTGGGCTAACAGGATTTTGATCGGAAAAACAAAGTCTAGATTTTAATAAAACTTAGTAAATGACATACATGTAGTACAATATAATACTCCCTCCGGTACATTTTAATTGATTTTTTGGTTATTTCCACATATATCAATTAATCAATCTTTTAACGTTAATTAATAATTAAATTGACCATAATAACTTTAGTTTGTTAATTAAAAATATAATAAATACTCACATAAAAATAGTCGGTGAAAATATAATATAATATATATATATATATATATATATATATGTGTGTGTGTGTGTGTGTGTGTATATGTATAATCAATGAAAAATTTATGTTTCTGGCTAGAAAAAGTAAACAATGGATATGATGATATTCATATTAATTGATGCATATTTTTAATAAATTTGAAAAAAAATAACTTAAAATAAATAATTAATACTTTGAGTATAACAGGAAAAATAAAATTATTTCTCTTGATATGTTAAAAGTAATAATTTATTTTTAAAATTTTAGACAAGTAAAAGTGATACCAAGGAATACTTAACAAATGTTTTAAAGCACTGGGGATTGTGCTAAAACAACGTGAACTTTAAAGACGTAAGATTTGATTATTTGAATAATGCAAAGTCGCAAATCAAAAGACATAAATGTGCTTGGCTGTCAAGACGCGCTTTTGCTTTTCTTCGGCTCTACTGCCGAGGTGCCTCTCTATTGGATCTTCTCTATCTCATCTTATGCTGAAACACATAGGGTAATATTTACTCAGCATAGAATATTCACTGGTCGTTTGGTAGGATATATAAGAATAATACGGAATAAAGTGTATTAGTAATAGATGAGTTAATAATGTATATATTAGTTATGTAGATATTATTTCTTATTTATTATTTGATGTGATGTATTAAAATTATTATGCATCGCATAAGTTTTTAAGAAAAATAGTTGTTTGTAAAAATGCCCTTCATATTTTCTAGCTTTAAGGGACTTTCAGGACAATTTTGTTTTTAACCATGTTAAAATTGAATTTTTTAAAAGCCAACGGCCCCTTGGAAACTTTTTATATTTGTTGGTAACACAGAGTTTGCTAACGATTTAAAAGCATGTATTCTCTCTTGATAAAATAAAAAAAAAATCTTATAAATTTACATTTAGCGTAAAAATTGTCTCTCATTATCAGCTATGGGATTTACTTCAGTATTTGTGAAGTGAATTTACTACACATCACATATTATGAATGCTCTGTTAGGCTTAGTTTGGTAGGATGTACTAGAAAACATAATATATGTATTAGTTTTGATATTATTAGTTCCTTGTTTTGTCGTATTTTTTTAAATCAATGTATAATCCTTTTTAGTACTATTCTTACACATAATAAATCATGATATTAGCAATATCATAATTTTTAATACATGTATAAGGACATGACTTCTTGTTTAAAACCTTTAATATACCAAACCAAACCATCGATAAAAAATATTCTCAACCTAATTAATTTCAGCATAATTAATTTCAACAATAATAATCACAATATTATTAATACACCTTATGAATACTATTCTTATACACCCTTCCAAACAACCGATAGTATTTCTATTCATAGGTCAACAAAGACACTAGTTTTTGTATTTTTACGAAGGATTAAGACACATACTTTATAAAAAGTTCCATTTCTCCAAATAACACGTTTTCATGGAAGGGCATAAGCTTTCAAAAGACGTGCCTTTTTTAGGTCTACCATTATGAATACGACCCTTTTATCAATTGACCATCATCAACACTTAATTATTTCAGCAACATTCAAGTACGAAAACTTCACAAAATTGCTACAAAAACATATTTCAACATCGACATTCAAGTCTCAAAATTTTCCACCTTTTCTATCTATCATTAGAAGTAGGGCGGGTGGCGTACCTCATTGAACTATCGATCGCGAAGCTATCGCCCGATTCAACCAACCGTCCGTCTTCACGAAATTGCTATAAAAGCTGCTATTCGATTGTGAATGATAGCAAGTAGAGAATGCCGTTTTTTATTTATTAAAATTAATTTAGAATGCCGTTTTTTATTTATTAAAATTATTTTAGAGGTAGAGCATGTAGTTATGCTCGCTAAAAATAAGATGTTGCCTTAAGTAAATGGTGTTGCATATTCTTTGATTCATTTTCAATAGGGTGAGGCAGTAACTGGTTGGCCACCAATTACCTTGAGAATTGTGTACAAGAATATCCAGCTGTATACTTTGACTGATTGTTTGTCCCATCGTAACAATATTAGTAGCAAATTAGGCTTAGCTAATGGCTACAGTGGCACTGTTTTTCTTTAAGAAAAAATATATTTTTCTAATACATTTTGAATCTCAAAGTATATGTATATATGTGGGAAGAACAAGTTAAATTGGAATAAACAGTTATGTGAGAACTCAAAAAAAACTTAGTACTATGTAAAAAACTCAAAAATTAAAATTTGCAAATTCAAAAATGAACGAGCAGTGATTAAAATGGAAACCGGTGCAAGCAATGTCAGTGTTCTCATTGGGTGGATTAATATTTGATGAAAAAGAAGAAAAAAAAACAATAAATTGATTTGAATTATTCTTTTAGCTTTTTTCAACTAGACTATTTTTCTTTCCCAATTCGAAGTACACAGTACACACCTCCCCATGCCTTCTCTTTCAATGCTCTCTGTTCCCTACTCATCTAACAGTCCAGCTGTTTATATTTACTTAGTATGAGTAATATTATTTTTTCTTTATCTTTTGAATTAAATAAAAGAAAAAGAAAAAGAAAAAAGAGGAAACATTTTTTCTTGTTTTATATTCAAGAAATTAATAGCAGCAGAAATGCAGATAGCAGAATCGTTTTATCGTTTGGTCATGCTCTGAGATGGGAAGTGACAAAGTCATGACTACAACACCTAATCCTTAATTATGTTCCAACATTTAATTAAGGATAATTTAGTCACGCTAACTATTTTTATCTAGAATTTAATATTTTTTTAATGAGTATATTCAGGACAATCTGATCACTTATTATGGACCGGAGTAGGGTTGTGCATAATTTGGTAAATACCGAATTATCGTACAAAAATAAAAAAAATTAGTATTTGATATTCTGTATGGTATTTGGTTTAAGTTTTAAAAAATATTGGTATTAGGTATGGTATTTAGTATTTTAAAATAAAATACTGAAATACCAATACCGTATCGAAATATATATTCTATTACATAATACACATATTATTAATTATTACATAAACATAAAAATCTAAAATTTTACTTTCCTTTATTCTCTAAGTTTATAAATTAACTATAAGCAAGTACCAAAACATTTCTATTTATGTACAATTTTTTCTCTCTGGGTTGATGTTTGCTAGTTTTAGACAAAACTTTTATCAACAAATGTTTTTAATTTTGTACTTTTGAGTACAGAATATTACACTCTATGACTTTATGCACTAGTTAGTATTCAAACCGAAATTATCAAACCGAAAGGAGAAAAACTGAACCATAACGAATTTAATTAGGTACATCATTGGTATTGCATTTTAAGAAATCGAATATCGAAAATATCGAACAGAAATATCAAAATATCGTACCATACCGACCGATGAACACCCAGTACGGGAGTAAGGGAGTACTTTTCTCACGTACGTCACACCCTATACTTGCCTAAATTTCTTTTGAATTCAATATGCGTTTCCAGAAAATGGGACGCATTTATTAGTAAGTCTCCTCTTGACAACTTCTCTACATAAAAGCACAGCGAGGATTGAGCTATACTCAACTTTCTTTTCTCCCATTTTCTACTCTCTGTTTCTTTCTCTGTCCTTTCAAGTTACAATAAGTCATGGGAGATATACTGAACCAAGATCAAATTGTTGAATTTCAAGAAGCTTTCAGTCTATTTGACAGAGATGGAGATGGTAATTATATACTTGTCTCTTAATTTTTCCTTTGTGCCGTTCAAATTGTTTTTGTTTTTGATGAGTTCTACCTTGTTTTTAACTTTGACAATGTCAATGAATTTCATCCCATTTAACAGGTTGCATTACAGTTGAAGAACTAGCCACAGTAATAAGGTCATTAGATCAAAATCCAACAGAAGAAGAGCTGCAGGATATGATCACTGAAGTTGATTCAGATGGGAATGGAACCATTGAATTCACTGAATTCTTGAACCTTATGGCTAAGAAAATGAAGGTAAATAAACCAAAGAATTATAAGGTGTTTTAATTCTTGATTTTCCTCCCTCTGAATATATATATATCTTACTAATAACTTGTTGCACGCAACTTACTTTTGACACTTGGAACAAATTATCCATATGCATGACAAAAAAGTAGGCCAACTCTTTATTAAGCAAGGTTCTAATTAGGGTTATATTCTTGTTATTTTCATAATAAACAGGACACTGACGCTGAGGAAGAACTTAAAGAGGCTTTCAAGGTGTTCGACAAAGATCAAAATGGTTATATATCTGCTAACGAGGTCAGTCTTTTTTCCAAATTAATTTACTTTTAAGTATGGTTCTATTATCGAGTTCCGGTGAATTTATAAATTTACTATGACTTTTTAGCTCGGACTATATATGTATACATATTTTCAAAATAAAAATGTATGTAATATAAATTACATTCTTTCTAGGTTGACTTTAGTGAACAAACCACAAACTTGTTATCATTTGCATAGATGTCTAATCACGCAACATATTAACATTGCTTGTCTAATGTGAAATTACACTCCAAAAGAATAACTAGTAGTAAAAGGAAAGCTAAAAGCCTTTTTTTTTAATCGTAACGTTATTGTTGTTTTGAATAAATTTAATTATCATGTTATGCTATTTGCTTCCAATATGCTGTAAAATATCCATGTTCTAATATATATATATATATATATATATATATATATATATATATATATATATCAAATACTCTTATAATCACTAGCTAGATCTGTTTCTAGTCAATCGTGTACGGCTGGTACTCATTGTTGACGAGGATCAATCAAAAAGAAAATGTTCTATTTAAATATAAAAGAACTACATATACTCAATGGATATATATTAAAAATAAATTCATTCTTATCACAACTAATAGGGTTTAGTGGAAGGAATTTAGTTAACCCCTGGCTGCTAAGAGCTTGACACGTGAATTGATCTGTCATTATAATAAAATATTCTTATTTATACAGTTGTTTCAAACATATCTCTAAACCAATCCTTTTCGTCCAATGAATTTTTCTGTAGTTCACACTGAGCAATGCACTGGCTCGTTTGACTTTCTTTTCAGTATAATTAAGTTAATTTTCTGGTTTAAATACAGGAAATTATAACCACGTTATTGAATTGAAATTTGTGTTTGATCCTATGCAGCTGAGGCATGTAATGATCAATTTGGGGGAGAAACTAACAGATGAAGAGGTTGAGCAGATGATTAAAGAAGCAGACTTGGATGGTGATGGTCAAGTCAACTTTGATGAATTTGTGAAAATGATGATGAACGTCGGATAGAACTTAGATGCGATGCGTAAAACCATTCATTAAAATTCATAATTCCTTTCTTTATTCTTTTATGATGTCCTTATTACTGTTCTTCTATCATTTGTTTAATTTTTGTTAACTCGTCAACGTACCAACCAAGAAATTGTAGGTTGATTTAATTGTTAGTCTCTGAAATTGTACTCTTTTTTCTTTAAATTTGTAATTCTTTCAATTTTGGTAGAAATGGAGTCAATTTGTTGGACAAATAACTTGGACTACTAAGGGCCATTTGGCCATAAGAGATTTTTCACCTTTTTCAATTTTTTTTTTATTTTTTTCCGAAATCAGTGTTTGTCCATGATAATTTCAAATTGCACTTAAAAGTTGAATTTTGGAATTTTTGAAAATTTGAAAAACTCTAAAAAGCTATTTTTCAAAATTTTCGCTTTAAATCACTCAAAAAAATTCAAAAATTAACTCCCAATTATATTCATATCTAAACATAACTCTAATTATCAAATATTATTTTCATTTTTTCCCTCGGAATTTTATACTCATTCTTATGCCCAAACGCCCACTACGTTTCTGCATCTCCTAGTGCATTCCACCTGGAACTCATTTATAGATGCTTGCATATAACATCATCTCTTTCTTTGATGATCAATCTCAAATGCTAATACTTTATTGTCCGTTGGATCAACTAATGTAATCACACAAATAACTGACTGGATTCACTGTTTGTTTTTCCTGACTAGTATTATACAAATTACATATGGTATAATTTAATGAGTGGATATTTGGATTAATTCGCTCTTATTGGCTTGTCCCAACAGTCTAGCCCTGATTACTCTTGAGCGTTCACAGCAGTCACTAAATTTAGTATTACTAATACTACAGAGGTGAAGCTATTCCATAACCATACAACCATAACTATAACAAACCTTCTATATACAATAGAAATTGGGGCTACTCGATTTCATTATTTGGTCGAGAAAGGAATGTCACGTCGAAGAGCTAAGACGTCGAGTTCGAAATCGAAGCCTCTTTTCAGATCGAGGTCGACATGAATCGAGGTCAAAAAGAGACAGACTCCGAGTAACATCGGCATAACTTTGTAACAGAAAGGGCGAGATATCCGCGATTGGTCGAGCATCGTGGCACGAATCTCGGAACGGATCAATCTATGACGGTTAATTAGTTGTTAATATGATTTTCTATTATAATTAAGAATGTACCTTAATTAGGACTCTTCTATTATATAAAGAGGAATTTCATTCATTTGTAATCATTATTACTCACTGAGGAAAATATATACAATCATTTTTCCTTGCTTGCTACTTTACTTACTATTCATCTGAGTTGTTTATTCTTCATTGTTCATACTACATCACCTCAAGGTTATTTTGATTCGAGCTCGAGGCTTAGCCTATATACCAGTTCGATTTATTTTATAGTCTAACTTGTCTATTTGTTTTCTCGTTTATCAATTGGTATTGGACGAAATCACATATCTTTAAAATCACAATATAAATTTAATTGTTATCCAAATTTTAGGCTAAACAGTTTGGCGCCCACCATTGGGCTAAGGATAATAGTGATTATTCAATATTGATTCTGATAACACGCACTATTTTACGCTTGTTCTTTTCAAGTATCTTTGCTTTTAGGGTAAAACATGTCAAACTCACAAAACGCACCCATACATGGTGACAATGGCCTCGGATTTCACGAGGAGAACGGCAATGTAATTGCACCAGGGGTCGAGGTGCGACAAGCTGATCCCGGGGGAGCACTAGTTGCCAACTCAGTCGACGTCAATTCGCACGTTGCTTTAAATGTAGACCTAGGCACGGACCCAGAATGGAGTATACGCAGAGAAGGCCGATCTGGTGGCCAAGGTGCACAGTGCAGAGGAGATGGAGGATTTAGTCTCCAGGTAATATTCGAAATGTTACAGGCTCAGCAACCCGCTATTGCACAGCTACAAAATCGACATAGAACTCGGAGTGGGATCAAACCGGAAGCCATCTGTCGTGCCGAGCCAGTACCAGAAAGGCTTGAGGAGCTCTCCAAAAGAATCGAGTCAGGAGAAAATAAAATTGAAGCTAATAATAAGAAAATGGAGACATACAACTCCCGAGTTGATCATATACTGGGGACACCGCCAATTTTGAAAGGATGGATTCGAAAAATTTTGTACAGAAGCCGTTTTCCCCAAGTACAGCTCCGAAGCCCATTCCAAAAAAATTTCGTATGCCGGACATACCTAAGTACAACGGGACCACCGATCCCAACGAGCATGTCACCTCATTTACATGCGCCATCAAAGGTAACGATTTGTAAGATGATGAGATCGAATCTGCTTTATTGAAGAAGTTCAGAGAGACATTATCGAAGGGGGCAACGATTTGGTACCATAACCTACCGTCAAATTCCATTGACTCATTTGCCATGTTAGCAGACTCTTTTGTAAAAGCGCATGCCGGGGCCATAAAGGTTGCAACAAGAAAATCAAACCTTTTCAAAGTAAGACAGAGGGATAATGAAATGCTGAGGGAGTTTGTATCCTGATTTCACTCAGGGATTGAATGAACGAAGTTCGATAGCATCACGTCAACTGAAGCAAAATTTGATCGAATAACCGGCGATAACTTGGGCAGATGTACACAATTAGTACCAATAGAAGATCATGGGCGAGGGTGAGCAATTAGGAGCTGCTTCCGGTTCAGTGCATCCAAACAGGTCAGCAGCTAAAAATTAGAGGGACGTCGACAGGGAGCCATGGTCGAACAAAGACCGATATCAACTGTACATCGCAGATCGCAGGAACAATGGCCTAGGACACAATTCCGCCCGAAACGATCGAAGAAGTGATCGAGGACAAAATTCTCGGGGACTTATGAGCAAAAGTGGTTTTGATAAGTATGCCGATCCTGCAGAGGCACCTCGATTGTCAGAATATAATTTTAGTGTCGATGCATCAAGCATTGTATCGACAATTGGAAAAATCAAAGATACTAGATGGCCCAAGACCATACAGGCCGATCCTTCCCAAAGAAACCCCAATTTAATGTGTAAATATCATGGCACCCACGGTCAGCGGACTGAGGATTATAAGCAATTAAGAGAGGAGGTAGCCAGGTTATTCAATGAGGGCCACCTTCGAGAGTTCCTAAGTGACCGAGCCAAGAATCATTTCAGAGAAAGGGACACCAATAGGAAAAATGAACAGGAGCAGCCGCAACATGTAATACATATAATCGTCAGCGGGGTCGATATTCTACTAGGGCTCGTGTTCAAACGCACTAAAGGTGTCAATTACTAGGGAAAAACGGAACTGAGATTATGTTCCAGAAGGCACCATATCATTTAACGACGAGGAAGCAGAAGGAATTTCTCAACCTCACAACGATGCTCTGATAATTTCTATCTTATTGAATAAAGTACAAGTTAAGCGTGTTTTAGTGTATCCAGGTAGCTCAAAAAATATCATCCGATCAAGGGTCGTGGAGCAGCTCGGCCTACAAGATCAAATCATGCCCGCAGCTCGGGTCTTGAACGGTTTCAATATGGCCAGTGAAACGACTAAAGGAGAAATCATCCTACCGGTGAACGTGGCTGGAACTTTCCAAGATACCAAGTTCCACATAATCGATGGCGACATGAGGTACAACGCCCTACTCGGGAGGCCTTGGATTCACAACATGAGGGCAGTCCCTTCGACTCTCCACCAAATGATGAAATCCCGACGTCGGACGGGGTAAAATCAGTGTACGGTAAGCAGCATGTTGCAAAGAAAATGTTCGCGGTCGATGAGGTAATACCGATATCGGCGCTATCAACATTGAAGGATCGAACATCGAAGGGAAATAGGAATCCAAATAGCAATCACAGCTACCAGCCTCGTCTGAATCGGGGAATCAGGAAATAGAGAGAGAAGAAGATGAAGATTTTTTGACCCCTCGAACCTTCGTTGTTCCTGAAGAATTCGACGCGACCAAATCAACGGTCGAAGAGCAGGAACAAGTTATATTGATCGAGTAACTGCCCGAGAGAAAGGTATACGTGGGGACGGGGATAATCCCCGAGCTCAGGAAAAAGCTTATTAAATTCCTTATCAATAACGTAGATTGTTTTGCTTGGTCCCACATAGACATGACAGGGATCCCAGCAGAGATAACGGCACATCGATTGAGCCTGGACCCAAAGTTCAGGCCAGTGAAGCAAAAGAGAAGGCCCCAGTCCGAGGTAAAGCACGCATTCATAAAGGACGAGGTAACTAAACTTCTCAAAATAGGGTCTATTCGGGAGGTGAAATATCCCGAATGGTTAGGCAATATAGTCGTAGTCCCTAAAAAAGAGTACAAACTTAGGAGATGTGCAGATTATAAGGATTTGAACAAGGCATGTCCCAAAGATTCTTTTCCATTGCCTAACATCGATCACATGATCGACTCTATGGCCGACCACGAGATCCTTAGTTTTCTCGACGCCTATTCCGGGTACAATCAAATTCAAATGAACCCGAAAGACCAAGAAAAAACTTCATTTATCACCAAAATGGAACATATTTTTATAACGTAATGCCCTTCGGGCTAAAAAATGCAGGAGTTACCTACCAACTCCTAGTAAATAAAATGTTCGAAGAACAAATAGGTAAGTCAATGGAAGTCTATATTGATGACATGCTAGTTAAATCCCTGCGCGTAAAGGACCATTTGACACATTTGCAGGAAACATTCAAGATACTGAGAAAATACAACATGAAGCTCAACCCGAAGAAATGTGCTTTTGGGGTCGATTCAGAAAAGTTCCTTGGCTTCATAGTGTCGAACCGCGGAATCGAGATCAACTCCGATAAAATCAAGGCTATCGAAGACATCACTGTCGTAGACAGCGTTAAAGTCGTACAAAGGCTGACAAGGCGGATAGCTGCCTTAGGCCGATTCATCTCGAGATCGTCGGATCAGAGCCATAGATTCTTCTCTCTACTAACAAAAGAACGATTTCGCCTGGACCCCAGAATGCCAACATGCATTATAAGAATTGAAACGATACCTCTCGAGCCCAACATTGCTTCATACTCCAAAAGGCAGATGAAAAACTCTACTTGTAATTGGCAGTCAAATAAATCACGGTAAGTGGTATCCTAGTTCGAGAAGAGCAAGGTACAAAATTTCTTGTTTATTACGTAAGTCGAACTCTAGGAGAATCAGAAACTAGATATCCACACTTAGAAAAATTGGCACTTGCTCTAATAAGCGCTTCCAGCAAGCTAAAACCATATTTTTAATGTCACCATATATGTGTATTAACCACCTACCCACTTCGTAATTTTTTGCATAAGCCCAAACTATCAGGCCGATTGGACAAATAGGCCATCGAACTCAGCGGGTACGATATCGAATACCAACCCCGAACAACCATCAAGTCTCAAATTTTGGCGGACTTCGTGGCCGACTTCACGCCAACCCTCGTACCCAAAGATGAAAAGGAACTTTTGTTGAAATCGGGTACTTCATCAGGGGTGTGGACCCTTTTCACAGACGGAGCCTCGAATGTGAAGGAGTCTGGGATAGGCATCATTTTGAAGCCGTCCACGGGCAATACTATTAGACAATCCATGAAAACTTCTAAGTTGACTAACAATGAGTCCGAGTACGATGCCATGATTGCAGGTCTCGAACTAGCTAAAAACTTGGGAGCAGAAGTCATCGAAGCCAGGTGCGACTCCCTGCTGGTAGTAAACCAAGTAAGCAAAACTTTTTCGAGAGGATAGAATGCAAAGGTATTTGGACAAGCTGCAGGTAACTTTACACCATTTTAAAGAATGGACTTTGCAGCATGTACCTCGAGAGCAGAACAATAAAGTCGATGCCCTTGCGAATTTGGGATCATCAGTCGAGGACAATGAAATCGGCTCAGGCACCGTCGTTCAACTCTCAAAATCTCTAATCGAGGAAGGTCACGCTGAGATAAACTCCACAAGCTTAACTTAGGACTGGAGGAATAAATATATCGAGTATTTGAAAAACGGAAAGCTCTCATCGGATCCTAAAGAATCGAGGGATCTACGAACAAAAGTTTCTCGATTCACATTGGCTGAAGATGGAATATTGTACAGAAGGGCGTTCGACGGACCATTAGCAGTATATTTGGGACCAGGGGACACCGATTATGTCTTACGAGAAATTCATGAAGGTACTTGTTGGAACCACTCTGGTGCCGAATTACTAGTTCATAAAATCCTCAGAGCAGGATATTATTGGGATAGTATGGAAAAGGAAACTAAGGAGTTTGTTCGAAATTGTGATAAGTGTCAAAGGTACGCACCAATGATCCACCATCCCGGAGAACAACTTCATTCGGTCCTATCCCTATGGCCATATATGAAATGGGGTATAGACATCGTCGGCCCTCTTCCATCGGCCCCAGGTAAAGCTAAATTCATTTTATTTATGACTAACTATTTATCTAAATGAGTTGAAGCATAGGCCTTCGAGAAAGTCAGAGAAAAAGAAGTTATAGACTTCATCTGGGATCACATCATATGTCGATTCGGGATACCTGCCGAGATTGTATGCGACAATGGAAAGCAATTCATCGGCACCAAGGTAACGAAGTTTCTCGAAGATCACAAAATAAAGAGAATCTTACCGACACCATATCATCCCAGAGGAAATAGGCAAGCCGAACCGACGAACAAAACCATCATTCAGAATCTGAAGAAAAGGTTTAACGACACCAAGGGAAAATGGAGAGAAATTCTACTCGAAGTCTTTTGGGTATATCGAACGACGTCGAAGTCCAGTACAGAGGCAACGTCGTTCTACTTAGTATATTGCTCCGAAGTCTTGATTCCAGTCGAAGTCGGGGAACCCAAAACCAGATTTCGATACACAACGAAAGAATCAAATCACGAGGCTATGAATACTAGCCTCAAACTATTAGATGAAAAACGAGAAGCCGCCCTCGTCCGAATGGACGCGCAAAAACAACGAATCAAAAGGTATTATAATCGAAGGACCAAACTTCGCCACTTCAGAATCGGGGACTTGGTCATGAGGAAAGTCACCATCAACACTCGAGACCCTAATGAAAGAAAACTCGGCCCTAAATTGGGAAGGACCCTATCAAGTCCTCGATATCATCGGAAAGGGATCTTGCAAGCTAGGCCCGATAACGGTGAGCAACTACCAAAAAATTGGAACATCCAGCTCCTCAAGCGATATTATTGTTAAGGTATGACTTTCTCCCTTTTCATTACATTTTACGCTAACTTGTTTTCAGGTGTTCGAGCAAAAATATCAGAGTTATCATCAAGCAGGAAGATATTAGGACCCTAAAGCACACGTTGCACTCTTTTTCCCTTCGACCGATTTTTATCCCAAATGAGTTTTTCCGGCAAGGTTTTTAACGAGTCATCGTTCGTGCTGACTTAGAGTATCCGAAGTATGCTTACATTCAACCTCGAATACTGGGAGGCAACACCCTCGGATGATTTAGTTAAAAAAAATGTCAAAAGGGCCTCAATAGGAAAACTTTGTAATGGGCCAAACGGTCGAATGAACTGTGTCCATATAGATTAGTCGAGCCCCAATGTCAAAACATGTACGCGTGTATCAACTATTCAAAGAAGTACTCTTCCTTATCAAATATTTGGTGCTTCAACAAAAATTTTCTACTTTACAAGTTATATACTTATGATTTTATATGAAAAATGGCTCAAGGGCCGAAGTACAATTACACCTTGAGAGATCGACCCCCTGCTCGGGGACTGCTGTCGAAAATCAACATGTTCAAATTATCTAAACTCGAAACCATAAGACCTCAAAGAGGCATCCCTCGATTTATAGGCCAAGGCCATCATTCTCGGGGACTAACACTTCGAACAAGTTCGAAGTGTTATGTGGAAATAAGCCTAAGAGGTATACCCAAAGGCTACAGCCAAATTCTCGAGACGTCCGAATCCCGCAATAAAAACAAGCCTTCAAATTCTTTGAAAATCGGTTAAAAAAGGCTACCTCGGCAAAGTAACCAAAGGGCTTCGATAATATCATCCCTGGAAAAACCTTAAGAGGTATCAAATTGTTAAAATACAAATTTGTGATAAGGCACAAAAGGTAAAGGGGTTTCGATCAATATCAAACCCTCAAAAAACCCAACGGGTAAAAAATACATGCTAATTACAAAGTCTTTAAGAAAGAGGGAAAAAAGCCATTATTTTATGGCCATATCAGCCTGGTTTAAAGAGCCTAAGGGCCAATACACTTCGAGTTCGAGAACACGTTCTCACTCGATAAGAACCTAAGGGTTCCACTATCCCGAGTTCGAATAAAAACCTACTCGACTACAGATCAAGGATCCATTGTTATTCAACACAAACCTAAGGGTTCTATTGCTTTGGGTTCAAGTTTTACTCGAACTTGACTATAAAAGCAGTATTATTATGAATTCGATCAAGTCACCTAAAACCAAAGTCTCAAACATATTGTTCAGGGCATAAAAGTGTGCTAAAATTTTACAAGGCACAAAGCAAGTTTGAAGACAAAATTTGAGAAGGAATTCAAATGGAAAAATTTCTTTATATATATGTTTGAAAAATGATATGTACAAAAAACCGACAAATGTCTTACAAAAAGGAAAAATAAAATTCTAACTATGCTCGGGGTTGACTTCTTCCTCGGGGAAGCTTCTTCTTCGGGCCTCTCGCCATGATCAGACCCGCCTTGGCTGCCTTCATTATCATCGTCATCATCGGAGGAGAAGAGCAACCTGGCATCAACTTCAAGCAGCTTTGCATGTGCTATCTTCTCACAGAGGTCAAAACCTCGAGCATTGATTTCCTCGAGAGTCTCCCTTAGAGATTGGTGCTTTGCAAGGTCGGCAGTCCACTGAACTCGGTTAAGGGCCTCCCTTAGTTGTGCTTGGGCGACGTCGACATTGGCCAAATACATGGACACCACTTTATCGGCCATAGTCTTTGCCTTCTCGGCTTCAGTTTGGGCCTTAGCAAATTTGGCCTCGAGCTCCTCGATCCTTCTGGCCTGAACCGAGCTCTTATCCCTAGCACTCGAAAGTTGAACTTCGGCCGATGACAGTTGGGTTGAGGAAGCCTTTTTCTTCGCAGCAAGGCTATCCATGTCTTCTTTCTACCGATGGCAGTCAGCTTTAACTTGATCGACTTCCCCCCGGAACAGCTCAAACTTCTCAATCTTTGGTTGCAACTGAGACATCGAATTGTTAGCCTCCACCCTTGGATCAAGTCCATATTTTTTCAAAATGACAGTTACCTGCTCATTCAGCTCGGCCTCCTCCTTACGAGACTTTGCCAATTCTGCTCGAAGGTCCCTGAGCTCTTCATCCTTTTGCCCCCAAAGGAGCTTGAAAGCATTTCTCTCCTCCAAAGTCTTCTGGAGCTTGGCCTCACACTGGATCAGATCGGCCCGAGACTTGGAAAAAGCCTATATGAGAAGAAAATAAGTTAGACTGAAGGAAGGAAAAGGAAAATAGAACTACAACAGTTAATACTTACTCGAGATAGAAGACGCTGGCCTCTTCAAAAAGGGTGGACGCATCGTTAAGGTCAGAGGCATAATCGACCCCAGTAAAGCAATCCCGAATGGGATCCTTTTCACTAGGGACTCCACCTATGTCGGGGGTCCTCATGGCCCGAGCTCTCTTATCGCTTCCTCGGAGTAAGCCATCTAAGAAGGCGAATGACCTGCTGTCACTGCCCCAAGCGAGTCATTCGGGGCGCTCTGATCGGCTCTCGGGGTCTCAGAACCGGCCCCTTTTGGTATGTTTGTGGATGGTCGAAGAACAATCTCGACCTCAGGCGATTCAGGATCCTCACACAAACTTTTCTTGGAAGCCTCCTCATAATGAGGCTTGATCTCAGCAATCACCTCCAATTTGAAGGTTTGGCGGCCTCGACAGTCTTCTTGGGTCGAGCCATTAACGCCGAGGCGTCACCTTCTTCTTCTTCTTCTTCTTCTTCTCTCAAACTTTGGACCGAGTCCATAGTGAGATCAGTGACCTTCCTTCTAGTCCTTCGAGTTTTGGGTTTGGGGTCCTCGGACAATGAGACCCCCTTCTTTTTCTTATCTTTCCCCAATTTCGGAAACGGGGACTTAGCCTCTTCCTCGCTGCTCGGGGCCTCAAGATCGTATCCTTGTTCAGGCCTACATGAAAAGAAACTTGGTGAGAAAAAGAAGTATAAGAAGTACCTCGAAAATAAGGAAGAAACATTCACCGTGATTCTATGCTTCCCATTTGCCCTTTGCCAAGTCACGCTAGTAGCGCTCGACATAGGAGGAAGTCGAGGCCAACTTCCGAACCAAGTCCTCGACGTCAGGAACCGCTCGAGGCATCCAAGCAATCGCTGCATGAAAACAAAAATGTTACATAAAGCAAAAAACGGGAATATGAAGACTAATGGGTAAGATGTTAATTACGCTCGGGGTTCCACTTCTCGGGGAACGGCAATTTTTCCTTTGGGATGAGGTCGCAGGTCCTTACCGTACAAACCGACTCATCTAACCCCGGTCCTTGTCTTCATTGACGCTCGAGAACAAAGCCTTGATTGCTCGGCGTTGGAGCTTGATCAACCCTCAAAAGAGTCGAGATCGATATAATCGCATGAGATGGCTGAGAATGAACAACATCTCCTCTACCTTGCTGGAAAAGAACCGGAGCATGGTCACGATACGCCAGAAAGAGGGGTGAACTTGGCCGAGGGTGACCTGGTACCTCTTGCAGAAGTCTATGATAACTGGGTCGAGAGGACCCAACGTGAAGGGGTAAGTGTAAACACTTAGAAACCCCTCCACATGGATGGTAATGCTCTCTTCAGGAGCAGAGATCTGTACCACGACCTCGGGCCCCCAGTTACAATCCCTCTTCACATCCTCGAGATATCTCGTTATTATCGAGCAGATGTATCTCGACACGTGCTCACATCGGCCAGGGACCGATGGAGGGTTCTCGACTTTGAAGTAGGATTTTAAGATACATGGACCGGGAACATACTTATCAGGGAGCGATACCACCGGTATTTTTTCATCGGCCGGCCGAAAAGAAGAGGAGGAAGCTTTCTCCTTTTGTAGAACGGTTTTGGAGGTTTTTGCCATTGATTTCAGTAGAAAGATGCGGAAAGAGGTGAAACTTGGTGTTTTGAAACTAACAAGGCTGACTCAACGAGTGATGAAGAGAGTTTAAAACTTAGAAGGATTGACGAGAATGGAAGTAAAAGCTTTGATTCAACAAAAGAGTCCATATTTATAGAACTACGATGGCGGTTCGACGGTGCTAGTGGTCGACCGCCCATTGACGCGCATTAATGATTTGGGGAACTGTACCGATAGGACGTTTCGGTCACTTCCATCGCTTACGTTGCGGAGATGACATCACTGTTTATCGAGGTCGTGAGAAAATCGAGGCTCAAGTCGTTTCTTATCATTTTATTCTAAGAAACGAGGGGACTATCTATATACAGTAGAAATCGGGGCTACCCGATTTCACTATTTGGTCGAGATATGAATATCACGTCGAAGAGCTAGGACGTCGAGTCCGAAATCGAAGCCTCTTTTCAAATCGAGGTCGACATCAATCGGCGCCAGAAAGTGACAGACCCCGAGTAACATCGACATACCTTTGTAACGTAAAGGGCGAGATATCCACGATTGGTCGAGGATCGTGGCGCGAATCTCGGAACAGATCAATCTATGGTGGTTAATCAGTTGTTAATATGATTTTCTACTATAATTAGAAATGTACCTTAATTAGTACTCCTCTATTATATAAAGAGGAATTCTATTCATTTGTAATCATCATTGCTCCCTGAGGAAAATATATACAATCATTTCTTTCTTGCTTGTTACTTTACTTACTATTCATCTGAGTTGCTTTATTCTTCATTGTTCATACTAAATCACCTTGAGGTTATTTTGGTTCGAGGTCGAGGCTTAGCCTATATACCGGTTCGATTTATTTTATAGTCTAATTTGTCTATTTCTTTTCTTGCTTATCAATTGGTACTGGACGAAATCACATATTCTTAAAATCATGATATAAATTTATTTGTTATCCAAATTTTAGGGTAAACACCTTCTCTGTCACCTTCAGTGTAAACAGTAGGAGCATTCGTAGTTGAAGGCAAATCTACAGCATTTTTCATAATAATAATCTTTAGTTTCACCTTCCGGAGCTAGCTTGGTTGCTTTCTCCTTGAACATCGTCTGCATTGACAGCAACTTTTCCTTACTGTTGAGTGTGGACAGCAGCATTTTCTTCTTCTGGAATGTCAAAACTCAAAATTGCAAATTAATACCTTTGGTCCATATTATACCCATAAAAAACCTTTTATTCTTTCAATATGGGACAATGTTCGTAGGATAAAGAGAAAAGGTATACTAGTAGCAATAATACAGCAACGCCTGTGAAGAGCTTGGTCTATATTTCAAGATTTCTTTGTGTTAAAGCCTATCCAAATCCAATAATGTTAAATTTTAAAATGTTAATGTTAAAATGATGAGTTTAAAATGCTAAACTCATCATTTCTTGCATTTTCTTTCGATCTATTCGGCCTTTCCTTTTTCATGGCTTAAAGCACAAAGTGAGCCTCTTATTTCATGTTATCAATCTGGGAGCTTCAGAATGTGGGTTGGTGGAGCCGTTGAGGTCCATCGTACAAAAGCCTCCGTTCTAAGTTGGGATTTGGGCATGGTGTGACAATGTATCCGCACAATAGCAAAAAATAATAATAATAAAGAATTTACCCAAATAGTCGTCTTCTCAATCACTTAAATTAAAAATAACCAATAAAAGTATAATATATTTATAACGTATGTACTATATATGTATAACTATACTAGTATCTGGGCACATGCGTTGCACGTGTATCCCATATCAATATTCACAAATGTATATTTATAGTAATAAATTTATGTATAAATATTCCAAAATAAATTCGATTGAGCTATAAATTTGAAATTAAATTAAACAAATATTAGCATTAGTACATATCCTTAATACTGGTAAAGTTGCTACCATGTGACAAGGAAGTCACGTGTTCAAGCCGTGGAAACAACATCTTGCAGAAATGTACACTAAAACTCTGTACAATAGACCCTTGTGGTCCTGCCCTTCCCCGACCTTGCGCATAGCGGGAGTTTAGTGAACCGGAATACCTTTTTTTTTTTTTTTTTTTTACATATCCTTAATACGACCTCTGATATATTTTTCAATTTTTATCCTATCAATTAAAAAAGTTCCGGTGTCAACCTTTGTACATGAGACCATGAATAATTACACTTTTAGCAATTTCAGTTTACTTTTTATTTCAAAATCTACTACCTTATCAAAATCAGAGAATATAATATTTTTAATCACAAGTGTAAATTAAACTTCACATGTGTAGAAAATAAAAGAATAAGTTTACAAAATAAAACCTGATTTTATCTTCTTGCATATAAAGGCGAAGACGAGAAATCAACCACTCGATTTGTCTACTCCATAATGTTGCAAAAGTAAAACCATCTAATTGATAGCTTTCTGCATTCCTTGTCAATAATGGACGTGTCTTCATGCACTTGTTATAACCAACCAATTGCTATGAAGGTTAACGTTCAAAGGGCTTGTTGATCTATCCTTCAACTTTCGCTCGCAATTTGTTGTAAACATTTAGGTTTCGAATTCATGGATAAAGCAGTAAACTTTCTTTTTCCACGGAGAAAAGGACTCTAATAGGAGAAGAAATATATTTACATGTTC
The DNA here is from genome assembly GCA_005239505.1 of Nicotiana paniculata. Taxonomy (NCBI): domain Eukaryota; kingdom Viridiplantae; phylum Streptophyta; class Magnoliopsida; order Solanales; family Solanaceae; genus Nicotiana; species Nicotiana paniculata. Next base: position 6,434 of record ML312258.1, on the reverse strand, counting down.
GAATGGTACTGAGCGAAATAAAATAAATAAAAAGATAATAGATTTTTATGAAAAAAAAAGGAAATTCCGACAGAAAGAAGGAAACTATTAAAGTTAGCTTGTATTTATTATTCCAACAATATTTCAATCATCTATGACCTTAAGATTTTTTAGATGAAACAAAAAGAGAAGCTTGAATGTGGCAATCCTACACAAATATTATTTTTGACATGAAAGAATAAATATCTTTTAAGATTCTTTGAATATCAATGTCATTTAAAGCGACATTTGAATGACCATACTTGTTAGTTTGTGAAGTATAAAATTTAACGACTTTGCAAAGTGAATATTAGTCAGTGAAGCCTCAACTGTCTTCAACTTAAAATGGTGCTCTTTGGCTCGACATGGTTTTCCCCCCCCCTAACTCATAAAACACTTTATATGTGAAATTGTTGTGAAGAATGCGCAATTTACTTAGGAGTTGTTATGAAAGACTATTTTTATAGTGAATACAACAGAATTTTATATACATGCACCATAATAAATCTTTTGAAACATCTCAGAATAGCTTTAAAATTCCAAAGCAAGTGTTTTCAATTTACTCCCTCTTAGATAGCCAAGTATTGACACCATTATGATCGAATTCATGAATAGCAGGAAAAGAAAAAAGAGAAAAAAAAGAATTGGTTTATAAAAAAAATCATAGAAGGGCCACCTTAACTTTCTGAGTGCCTAACAGAAAGATACGAATCTAAGGAATCAGCTATTCAGAGTTCAAACAAAGTATACAAGGTGATTACATATATACTTTTCACCCTCAGAGGCTATGACTTCAAGGAAGTTTAAAGGAGAAACAACTAAACTAACAAATTAATTTATGGTGACATTTATGCACTTTATTGACATCCAAAAAAGGTATAATAGTAGTATAATATGATAAAACCTAAATACACATTGGACAACACAAATGAAAAAGAAACTCAAATTATATTGCACACCACTATGAGCAGTGGAGAGAGAAGAGAGAATGTGGTAATGCTCGAATCCAAACTTCTGTCCATTATATTGCTACATGTGAGAATTTGAGGAATTGCAATGCATATCTCAATAAAGACCAAATTCATTCGATATATTAATGCAAAACCAGATTATTGATCTGAAATGTTGCAAATTATATATGACGATGGTCATTCAACATAGACCAAGTTTAGCACAATAGTGATAGAGTTGGTTCCCTACTTCTGCTATCTACATGTATTTCTTCAACTGTATGACTTGCCATCTTATCATTGTTGAGCGGTATATATATCAGCTTAGCACTGAAGCATGCAACTTCTTTTTTATAGGTTCAAGTGATTTGTTACTGCTCCATATCCATCTTTCATAGAAATATGTGGAGAGATTAATTGATATATAGCAAGATTTATATATATGGGACTATAGAAATACATCAAAAGTCTCCACTTTTGTGTCCTTTCCCATATTCGCTGCGCCATTGTTGAGATATTTCAGGTTTAATGGGTTTTGTCTTTTTATATAACAATGTGTATCAAACATAACTGTTACTATTTCATCTGGAACATTCCCATAAAGCAAACATTTCAATGAATCTAGTTTGGAATTCCAAAGGAGCATTAAGCACTTAATTATTCCCTTATACTAATTAATTAAGAGTAGTGGAAAAGACATAGCAACATTATCAAGCAATTACTAATATTCATTATGGGAGTGCTCGGTCTGTTTATTGTAGTAGTTTCAAATAGGTGATGATTCTCAAGAGCTGAATAATGACAAGAAATTGAAAGACACAAAACGCCCTTATCATGATTTAATTATGAGTCCGTTTACCTTTTTATACATCTGTGTTTATATTGGAAGAACAATTATACTAAAGAGTATAATAAGAAGAAATTATTTATTTATTTACTAAGGGTATTAAAGTCCAATAATTTTTTGCGGATATTTTAGTAATTTAACTTTTAACTTTGCGGCTTCCCACTTTTATTATAACTAGTTTCTCAGTTAGTACAAACCTTCTATAACAAATTTTTTATATCAAAGTAAACTTGTTGGGTGATGAGTAGCACGAAATTTGAACGCAAAATGATTAGATATCTTCTAAACATATCTTGTTGCACACATTTGTTTGATCGTTTTCACCAATTGCTTTCTATAAATAATGTTCTTGATTATATTCCATTCTAACGTTTAAGTTGTTCAGTCATGACCATAACTCTCGATATTCATGCTATTTTTAATTCGTAGTTTGTACATGTGTGACACCTTGTTAATGCGCTTGAATTATTAAAAAGCTTTTGCATATCATAAACAAAATTATAATGGAAACAAATAAAATCTTATATTGTTCATTAAAGAATCACATTAATGATTGAGAAATATTTCAAATTAAAAGATGGTGATTCAAAGCATCATAAATTTTGAAATTTTTAATTAGACATTACTCCCTCCGGTCAATAATAAGTGACCATTTTACCTTTTTATTTTGGCCCAAAAATAAGTAGTCATTTACATAATCAAGAAGGAATTAATTTTATTTTTTCATAATTTGCCCTTATTTACATATTCCAATGTGTCAAGGTAACAATTAACTAAAGTTAATTTAGTGAAACATCTTTTTTTAAGAGTTCGTATTTCCTTAATGTGCGTGCCAAAGATAAAATGGTCACTTATTCAAACTAAAACAGCCAAACATGGTAACTCTTATCAAAGAACACCCACTCAATAATACTTCACTACGAATACACTATTAGAAATTCGAAAAAAACGACCACAAAAAGCGATTAAGTAGCGACCAAAATGGGTTGGTCGATATTAAGCTGGTCCCTTTACCTTAGGGACCAAAGTTGGTCGCTAATTAGCGCCAACATTGGTCTCTAAGATAAAAGGACCAAATATTCCTGTAAAGAAAGTAGCGACCAACGTTGGTCACTATATTATTTTAATAAAATAAATTTGGCGACCAACTTTGGTCTCCACATGTAAATTACGTTTTTATTTATTTATTATTAATCATAAAAGCGACCAACTTTCGTCTGTAAAGAAAATATTGTATTTTAAAATCTGGAAAATAGAGACCAAAGTTGGTCGCTTTATTATTAATTTTTAGATATTTTTTTTAAAAATAAGCGACCAAAATTGGTCGACAACTGCAAGAATTAATTTTTTTAATTATAAGCGACCAACTTTGGTCGCCATATTTCCAGAAATTGTTTTTTTAAAATTGAATAGCGACTAAAGTTGGTCGCTTTTTGAGAAATCTAGGTTAAATGGCGACCAAAGTTGGTCTCTATTGCCCAAAAAATTATTTTTTTAAGTAAAAAGAGACCAACTAGAGACCAAAGTTGGTCGCTTTTCTTGGTATATTTTTGGCAGAAACTGCCTGTTTTGGCAGCTACACCACCTGCCAGCTTACCAAAAATCCTAAACAGGCATTTTATGCCAACAACAACAACAATTAAAAGCAACAAAGTATAAAGTTCAATAGAACTAACACATTAAGCTAACAAAACTAAGTTAACGCTTATTACAAGCCCATTCGAAAACTAGTTCTATTGTCTAGTTCAAAGTATATAAAGTACTCAAGGAGTGTTCTTTCAGCATCCTCGTCCGAAAGTTGAATTGCCTCGCCCGATTCATTAGGTGGCTGATTGCGTATGATTCTCCCACATCAGCTGTGAAGCGAACCTATAAGAAAAATTATATTGAATTAGCATTTCAAAATTTATATAAAAAGTACATCAAAATACTTAATGAAAAGTAAAAAACTTACATATATAGTCGAGGCTCGACCCTCGACCCACCTTTCTGAACCAGTCTCTTTGTTCTTCTTTACAATACAAGTTTCATTGAATATCTCATCTTGCTTCATTGGCATCATAAAGTTGTCTGGTGGCTTTGGTGATTATCCTCGTGGTACTATTACTCGGGATGAACTTGGATACAGAGAATAACTTGGATACAGTACCTGACAGGGTGTGTCTTTGATCTATTGTTGTTCTCATTAGCGACAATGATGGTGAGAAGGCAACGACATGTGTTTCAAATAGTGATGGTGTAGGTAGGATTTAACATTTCCTAAGTAGATAAAAAAGGAATTCTCTACTTCATTTTGCAAGAGGAAAAGAAGTTTGATTGATAGTGACAAGGTTGATGGTGATGGAATATTTTCCGTTGGTCGTGACAGTTCCCATAAAACGGGGATCATAAGACTCTATGATGACAAAGACGAAAGGAAATTTTATTCTTAACTTTCTTCCAAGTCTGATCCGTACAAGCTTAATGGGATTGGTGATATATTTATTCGGGTTCAGACAATGATTTGACTGAAAAAAGTATGGAAATGCTAATAAAAAGAATTAAAGGTAAAATATTTTTCTTGGTAGAGAAGGATGCTGAACTCTGCATGACATGAAGCATCCTACTCTTCCAAGAAAAATATTTTACCTTTAATTCTTTTTATTAGCATTTCCATACTTTTGTCACTCAAATCATTGTCTGAATCCGAATAAATATCACCAAAGCTTTTACGGATCAGACTTGGAAGAAAGTTGAGAATAAAACTTCCTTTCGTCTTTGTCATCATAAAGTCTTATGATCCCCGTTTTATGGGAACTGCCATGACCAACGGAACACATTCCATCACCATCAACCTTGTCACTCCCAATTAAACTTCTTTTCCTACCTATACCATCACTAATTGAAACGCATGTCATTGCCTTCTCATCATTGTCGCTAATGAGAAGAACAATTAAAGGAACACTCTGCCGGGTACCGTGTCTTAGTTATTCTTGGTGGAAGTTCCATTGCATGTCTAATAAAGTCATCAACCTCTTCTACAAAATCCTCCCGCAATCTAAAATTCCAATACATAAACCAAAATTTCAATTCATATCCTAAAGGTTCAACTCATATCCACAAAAATTCAACTCATATCCTAAAATTTCAATTTATAAACTAAAATTCCAATACATAAACCAAAATTTTAATTCATATCCTAAAGGTTCAACTCATATCCACAAAAGTTCAACTCATATCCTAAAACTTCAATTTATAAACTAAAGTCCAATACACAAACCAAAATTTTAATTCATATCCTAAAGGTTCAACTCATATCCACAAAAGTTCAACTCATATCCTAAAATTTCAATTTATAAACTAAATTCCAATACATAAACCAAAATTTCAATTCATATCCTAAAGGTTCAACTCATATCCACAAAAAGTTCAACTCATATCCTAAAAATTCAATTTATAAACTAAAATTCCAATACATAAACTAAAATTTCAATTCATATCCTAAAGGTTCAACTCATATCCACAAAAGTTCAACTCCTATCCTAAAATTTTAATTTATAAACTAAAACTCCAATACATAATCTAAAATTTCAATTCATATCCAAAAGGTTCAACTCATATCCACAAAAGTTCAACTCATACCCTAAAATTTTAATTTATAAACTAAAATTTCAATACATAAACCAAAATTTCAATCACATCCTAAAGGTTCAACTCGTATCCACAAAAANTTGAATTAGTAGGGTTTAGGGTTTCTTCTCTTCAAACTATTTCTTCCCCAAATTAGTAGGTAAAACTAAATATTTTAGCTACTAACAATTATCATAGATTTAATTTAGCTAAGAACAATTAATTTTTACAAATCAAACTAGAAGGAATAAACCAAAGTCCGTGTATTTTGAAAAAAACAAGGAAAGGAGAGAGAAACATACCTGGGTAGTGGAGGACACTGGCGGTGGAGCTGCTGCCGCCGGTGGCACCGCTGCTGCTGGGAGTCAGGGGGGAAGGGTTTGAGTGTGAGAGAGAGAAGAAAGAGTTTGGGGAAATGTTTTGAAGAAAATAAGAGAATGGGAGAGGAAACCCGTTTTGGATACTCTTTTTTATGGTCGCTATTTCTGGTAGCAAAATAAGTATTGACTATTTTGACCAAAATAGCGACCACAGTTGGTCGCTAGTGTCTGACCGTTTGACCAGAATCGCGACCAACGTTGGTCGCTATTTCCAAAAAAAAATTAAATTACTTTTAATTCAATTTAAAATTTCTTATATATATATATATATATATATATATATATATATATATATATATATATATATATATATATATATATAGCTTAATATATATAAAGCTACACTCGATATAATATTACCTAATACACTTATACTTAGTGCATAGTATAGCATAAGTGTATATTATATATATATATATATATATATATATATAAAAGCTACATTCGATATAATATTAGCTAATGCACTTATACTTAGTGCATAGTATAGCGTAAGCATATATATTATATATAAGCTACCACGCTACCTTCAGATTATTATCTGAAAATGATTTAGCCCCTTATAGAGATTCACATAGATTTATACATATTGGTCTTATACAAGTTGCCTTTAAGCCACTTACTTTAAGA
>ML312256.1:0-43680 GCA_005239505.1 Nicotiana paniculata | reverse complement strand
AAAACACCTAAAATGCAAGGTATATAATGCTAAAAATCATGAATTCTAGCCACGCATCAGGACCCGATAGTGGTTGTTGAGCTGCAGTCAGAGTTCCTTTGGAGGCATCAAGGTGGAAGCTGGCAATCGCAACCTCGATTATCTCCTTCTCTATCTACCTGTCTTATTTTTAGTTATTTCAGACAACTTTACGTCGGCATTGTATTTTGATATTCGATGTAGTAGCTCATGATTCGGTGACACTAGATCTAGGTTTGGTTTTTAAATGATGTCTCAATGATTTTAAACTTTTAAATGGATTATTGTTGATAATTTCGCTACTAAATTTAAATTTTTTCTGAAAAACGATCTTACTTCAACAAAAATGTGTGGATTGCCTGATTACATGACATGCGCCATCACGACGGGTGTTTTGGGGTCGTGACAAAGCAATGACCCGAATTCAATGACATTCAAGGTTTTTGATCATGAAGTGAAGTTTACACGTGAGCGTTCTATATAATTACTGGATTGAAATGTTCTTCTTTAGTGGACTTCAAAGTTTTGAGTGAAAGAGAGAATAGGCTTTTGAAAGTCTACTTCCCTGGAAATGATAGAATCAAGTTAGTTGTTTTGTTGCATTTTATTACTATACACCCAGATGGTACAACTGCATCATTTGTAGGCAGTGATAATAATGCGGTGAAGTTGGCAACAATTTATTTTGTTGAATCTATTTTGATGGGGAAGCGCAAGAATCATAATGTGTATGAGCAGGTAATGAAAATTGTAGATGACGATGAACTCTGCTCTTCTTTTAACTGGGGCTCTCTTTGTTATGAAACGTTAGTAAAATCATTGAAGAGTTGCTTGAAGCCCAAACAAAATACTTCAGACAATGAGAATGAGAATGAGAATGAGAAAGAGAAAGGAAAGAGAAAGACAAGGACAGTAATACTATACTTGGCTTCCTTTTCGCCTTTTGTGTTTGGATTATGGATGTATTCCTAATTTTTCAGGAAAAATAATTTGTGAACTTCAGAGAATGTGGAATTCCTCGAATGCTATGTTATTCAGATATGAAATCTCCACAATATGATACTCTGTGTAAAAAATACATGAAAAAGTAAGTTAATCTTATTACTAGCTATTTTTTTTGTTTATGTGTTTTAGTTCTGAAAACTTACGTTTTTTTCTTATATATTAGGTGTATCAGTTGATTGAGGTGGCACCATTTGTTTCTTGTGAAGAAGATGCGGATCTCGTTAGTGTGCATGAGCCATTGTCTCAAGATCAAAGTTCAATACCTTCCTCCACACAATTTGATGGAAGTCTTGCTTAAGAAAATTCTTAACGTAGGTTTTCTGTCTTTGAATAGCATTAGCTTTTTATTTGATTATTTTTGCTTAAGAGACTTTTTTATTTTTATGATTTTTGATTCAGAGATTATCGAAGAAGTTCAAAAAGGATATGCAGGCAGAAGTTACTAGAATAAATCAAAAGATAGCTATATCAGAAAAAAAAGATTCAAAATGACATCAAGGTAATATCATTAATTTCAGTGCTTGTAACTCTAAGTTAATGTGATAACCCAAAGGGTCATCTTATAAATTAAGACTCCATTCCAGGCTCATTAGCCTTAAAAAGATTAATTTTAATTACCTCGATTTGTGTGCGCAGTCCCGGCGTAAAACCGGAAAGCTTTTATGTGAAACTATAAGACATAGTAGTTTTTTGAATTTAAAACTTGTTGACTTTGTTCAACAGTTTTAGTAAACAGACCCGGATCTGTGTTCTGACGATCTCGGGAGGTCCTCAGTAAAATATGGGACTTGGGCGTATGCCCGATACTGAATTCCGAGGTCCCTAGCCTTAGATATCAATTTTTGAAAGAAACTGTTTTGCTGGATTTTTAATGAAATAAAGAAAAAAATTAATGTTTGAAAACGTTGGTATCGGGCCCGTATTTTGGTTCCGGAGCTCGATACAAGTTTGTTATGATGTTTACATCCTATCTGTGAAATTTGGTAAGAATCGGAGTTGATTTGATGTGATTCGGACATCTGATTAAGAAATAGTGAAAGTTGAGTGTTCTTGAGAAAAATCATGAGTTTTGAGGTTAAATTCGTATTTTTAGATGTTATTTTCGTGATTTGATCGCACGAGCAAGTCCATATGATGCTTTTAAACTTACGTACATATTTGTTTTAGAGCCCCGAGGGCTCGGGTGAGTTTCGGGTCGGCTTTGAGATGTTTTGAACTTGTAAAATCTCGTGTCATAGTTGTGCTAGTGTGCCCGCACCTGCGAGCCTTGAGTCGCAGGTGCGAGCGGAAAGCGCAGCTGCGACCAAGCAAGGCTTCTCCCTTAGCGCAGGTGCGGACCCTTCAGCGCAGATGCGCGACCGAAGAAGCGATAATGCAGTCGCAGGCGCGGTCCAAGCTGCCCAGCTCCTTTTCCGCAGAAGCGGAAGAACTCCCGCACGTGCGCAAACGCAGGTGCGACCCATGCACCGCAGGTGCGACCCATGCACCGCAGGTGCGAGGGTCGAGCAGTGAGTTCATATTAATTAGAACTCCAACCTTTTTCTTCTTATTTTTCACAAGGGTAGAAGACCTAGGGTGATTTTCTCAAGGTTTTTTCTTCCAAAATCATAGGTAAGTGTTCATTAACTATTTTCTTTCAATTACTCATCGTTTTTCATCACTTTTCAAGCAAAAATCAAGGATTTTCATGGTAGAAATTGGGGGTTTGGGTAGAAATTAGAGAATTTTGTAAGAATCAAATTTTGACCTCGAATTAAGGTCGGATTTCGAAACTAATTGCATATTCTGGCTTGGGGTGAATGGGTAAACAGAATTTGGTCCGAACCCCGAGTTTGGACCAAGCGGGCTCGGGGTCGGGTTTTAACGTTTTTTTGAGAAAAGTTAGGAAAATAATAATTTTTCAGTAAAGTTAGTTCCTTTAGCATAAATTAATGATATTAAACTAATTATGATTAGATTCGAGTGGGTTAGAGGCAAATTAGAAAGGAAAAGCTATAATTGAGCCGTGAGTGGCCTGCGAATTTGAGGTAAGTGTTTGGTTTAACCTTGAATTGATGAAATAGGAATCCCCACTTAAATGCTATGTGAATTTGCATGTGTGTGGTGTATAGGTGAGGTGACGAGTATCTATGCACCACTAAATTATTGTTGAACATGGCCCCTTCCTTGTTTTCCAATTATTTACTTTTGGGCTTAATTGTTTCATGATCATTGATGTTTATATGTCCATTTGGGTTTGTTAACTTATTGTTAAGTATTGTTTCAAGTATTTTAGAAGTTTTGGTTGTTCTCTTGGTTTTGTTATTTTACATAAGGATTGAGCTGGATGTCCGTGTTACGATATGAATATAATTCCCCGTTGGTTTCGTTGTGAAATGATAATTGATGAAGTTTATGAGTTTTACAGCTTCTGTTTACAATTGTCGATACAAAAATGTTGTGAAATGCTTGGTCTGAATTGTGAAAATTTTTATAAATAAATTGTTATAATATGTCTTGTCAGAGCGGGACGCCGCAACAAGGAGTGATAAGGGTGGACAGGTAGGATCGGGTTGCACGACGCAACAAGAGAAATAAGGGTGATATATATATAGGGAGGAGCAATAAGGGTGGACAGGTGGGAGCGGGTTGCGCGCCGCAACAAGGAGAGATAACGGTGAATATTTATGTTTTACTGATTTTCAAAAATAAGGATTTGTAAAACTCTGATTTTATTAAAAAAATTCATACTTTGATTTTTAATTGTGATTTAAATTGAAACTTGGAAGTTTTGAGGAGTTGATTATAATTGAGATCTGAAAAGAGTTACCCGGGTTATTTTTATTTACTATTGCAAGTTACTGGTTATCGAGTTTATTATTAATATTTCTTGCTTGCTTTATTAAATATATTATTCACATGTTATATTGTTAACGCCCCACCATAGCCTAGTCACTACTTCGTCGAGGTTAGGCTCGGCACTTACTCAGTACATGGGGTCGGTTGTAGTGATACTACACTCTGCACTCTTTTGTGCAGATCCAGGTACCGGCCAGAGTTAGGAAATCTTAGTAGCTGTGCATTTTCGTTCGGAGACACGAGGTAGATCAGCTGGCGTCCGCAGATTCCTGGAGTCTTCTCTTTACTTCATAGATACTGTTTTATTTCATTCGAAATAGACATATATACTTCTTTCAGCCATTATTTTTAGTATTCTTAGTAATTCGTGAATTGTGACACCAGACCCTGGGGTAGTTTTATAGTTATATATTTAGTTCGTGGTTCGGCTTAATTATTGTTCTATTATGTTTAAATAACTTTAAAAGGAAATGGTTAGTAAATTTCTAATATCGGCTTGCCTAGAAAGTATTATGTTAGGCGCGATCACGATCCCGTGGTTTGGGAATTTGGGTCGTGACAAGTTGGTATCAGAGCACTAAGTTGCATAGGTCTCACAATTCATGAACAAGCTTGATAGAGTCTAAGGGGTTGGTACGGAGATGTTTGTACTTATCTCTTAGAGGCTATGAAGTTAGGAACAACCTCAGTTTTTATTTCTACTCTGTCGTGTGACATTGGTATCTCAAATACTGATTGAACTCTTCCATTCTCTCGCAGATGGAGAGAACACGTGTTTCTTATTCCGATAACCAATAATCCGATTTTCCAGCAGCAGCAGCAGCAGCTCCTATTAGGGGCAGAGGCTGAGGCAGGGGCATGACTCAGTCCGTTGCTCATACTGCAGCCGCAGCTGCGGAGCCCCAGATTGATATTGATGGGGGGCTCCAGCTCAGACCATTCCAGCTGGATCAACTCAGGTTCCAGAGGGGTTTATATCTACCCCGGTACTTCAGGATGCTTTGGTCCTATTAGTGGGACTTATGGAGAGTGTAGCCCAGACTGGCGCACTCCCTATTACAGCATTCGCATCTCACACTGGAGGAGGGGTCCAGACTCCTGTTACCCACACTCCTGATCAGACTACTCCTCAGATCCATACCCCAGCAGCCAACCCAGTTGGGGTAGTTCAGACAGTTGCTGCAGCCCCGATTGCTGAGGGGGCGGCTATGACTTCCGATGCTTTGTGGAGACTGGACAGGTTCATCAAGATTTTCCCTTTTTAATTCAGTGGTGCTACTTCAGAGGATCCTCACGAATATCTGGACAGCTGTCATGAGGTTCTTCGTAATATGGGTATTTTGGAGACCAATGGGTCGATTTTGCCGCTTTTCAGATGACTGGTTCCGCCAGTAAATGGTGGAGGGATTATTTGTTGACTAGACCAGCTGGGTCGCCTGATCTGACTTGGGATCAGTTTTATCACCTCTTTTTGGAGAAATTATTGCCTATCACTACAAGAGAAGAGAAGCGTCGTCAGTTTGAGCACCTTCAGCTGGGCGGCATGACAGTTACCCAGTATGAGAATCATTTTGTGGATTTGGCTCGGCATGCTATTCTTTTGTTGCCTACTGAGAGAGAGAGCGTTAGGAGATTTATTGAGGTCCTTGCCCAGCCCATCAAGTTGCAGATGGCTAAGGAGACAGGGACTGAGATTTCATTTCAGGATGCGGCCAATGTGGCCAGGAGAGTTGAGACGGTTCTCGGGATGGGAAGTTAGGGGTCAGATAAGAGACCTCGCCATTCCGGTAGATTAAGCGGTACCTCGTCTGTAGGCGGAGATATTCAGGGTAGAGGCCATTCTTCCAGGACATTTAATTCAGCACTTCATACTTCCCATGGTGCCTCAGGGGGTCGTGTCTCTCACTTGCCTTATTCCGATCAGTCAGCCCCGATCAGAGCACCTCCTCTTCAGAGTTATTATCGTGGTCAGTCGGTTCGTCAGGGGCAACCTTAGTATCAGGATGGTTGTTATGAGTGTGGTGAGTATGGACACATTCAGAGATCTTGTCTGAAATTTTTGGGTAATCAGCCTTAGTACCAGAATTCTCGTGCTATAGTTCTGGCACCAGCTGCAACACCACCTGCCCAGCTAGCCAGGGGTAGGGGTCAGGTAGTCAGAAGTAGAGGTCAGAATGTTAGAGGTGGAGGTCAGCATGCTCGAGGTGGAGGCCAGCTTACTAGAGGTGGTGGCCACCGTTAGAGGTGGAGGACCATTTGTCATGGGTCCTCCCGGTGACGCAGTTCAGGGTAGTGGGGCCCAACCCCGATTATATGCATTTCCAGCCAGACCCGAGGCGGAGTCTTCCGATGCAGTTATCACAGGTACTGTTTCAGTTTGTAATAACTATGCATCAGTTTTGTTTGATCCGGGGTCTACTTATTCTTATGTGTCATCCTATTTTGCCTCGTATTTGGTTATGCCCCGCAATTCTTTGAGTTTCCCTGTTTATGTGTCTACGCCGGTGGGGATGCTATTGTTGTAGATTGTGTATATCGTTCGTGTGTAGTCATTATTGAGGGTCTTGAAACTAGTGTAGACCTTTTGCTTCTTGACATGGTCGATTTTGATGTCATATTGGGCATGGATTGGTTGTCACCTTATTATTCCATCTTGGACTGTCACGCCAAGACAGTTACTTTAGCTTTGTTGGGATTGCCTCGGTTAGAAGGAAAGGGACTCCTGGACATTCTCCCAGCATAGTGATTTCTTATGCCAAGGCTCGTTGGATGGTTGAGAAAGGATGTTTGGCTTATTTGGCTCATATCTGTGATTCTAACACCGAGATTTCTGAAATAGAGTCGGTGCCTATTGTTTGGGAGTTTCCCGAAGTTTTTCTTGCAGACCTCTCAGGGATGCCACCCGACAGGGATATCAATTTTTGTACTGATGTTGCTCCGGGCACTCAGCCCATTTCTATTCCTCCATATCGGATGGCCCCACCAGAATTGAAAGAATTTAAAGAATAGTTGCAAGACCTGCTTGATAAAGGCTTCATCAGGATTAGTGTCTCGCCCTGGGGTGCACCGGCTTTGTTCATAAAGAAGAAGGATGGATCGATGAGAATGTGTATAGATTATCGGCAGTTGAATAAAGTTACTATCAAAAATAAGTATTCGTTGCTAAGAATTGATGATTTATTTGATCAGCTTCAGGGTGCCAGTGTGTTTTCGAAAATTGATCTGAGATCGGGCTACCATCAGTTGAATATTAGGGCGTCCGATGTTCCTAAAACAGCCTTTCGGACAATGTTGGGCACTACGAATTTTTGGTGATGTCTTTGGCTTGACTAATGCCCCAGCAGCCTTTATAGATTTTATGAATCGAGTTTTCAAGCCTTATATGGATTCCTTCGTAATTGTGTTCATTGATGATATTCTTATATACTCTCGCAGTCGAGAGGATCATGAACAGCACCTCCGTGTAGCACTCCAGACCTTGAGGGATAATCAGTTGTATGCAAAATTTTCAAAGTATGAATTCTGGTTAGATTCAGTAGCTTTCTTGGGTCACGTCGTATCAGTAAAGGTTATTCAGGTAGATTCTAAAAATATAGAGGCAGTCAAGAACTGGCCTAGACCCACTTCAGCCACAGAAATCAAAAGCTTTTTGGGTTTGGCGGGATACTACCGTCATTTTGTGGAGGGGTTCTCATCTATAGCAGCCCCGATGATGATATTGACTCAGAAGGGTGCCCCATTTAAATGGTCGGATGAGTGTGATCCGAGCTTCCAGAAGCTCAAGATAACCTTGACTTCAGTACCGGTATTGGTGTTACCATCAGGTTCAGGATCTTTCACAGTATATTTTGATGCTTCCCGTGTTGGGTTGGGAGCGGTATTGATGCAAGAGGGCAGGGTGATAGCATATGCGTCTCGGCAGTTAAAGATACACGAGAAGAATTATCTTGTCCATGACTTAGAGTTCGCAGCCATTGTTCATGCATTGGAAATATAGAGGCACCATCGTTATGGCGTGCCATGTGAGGTTTACACGGATCATCGTAGTCTCCAGTACTTGTTCAAGCAAAAGAATCTTAATTTGAGACAGAGGAGATGGCTAGAGTTATTGAAAGATTATGACGTCACTATATTGTATCATCGGGGAAAGGCCAATGTGGTGGACGATGCATTGAGTAGGAAAGCAGTAAGTATGGGCATCCTTGCATGTATTCCAGTTGGTCAGAGATTGTTAGCTTCAGATATTCAGACGTTGGTTAATCAGTTCGTGAGGTTGGATATTTCGCCCAACCATGTTCTAGCTTGTACAGTTGCTCGGTATTCCTTATTCGAGCGTATCAGAGATCGGCAGGATGATGACCCGCACTTGATGGTCCTTAGGGACACCGTTCGGCATGGTGGTGCCAAGAAGGTTACAGTTGGAGATGATGGTGTTTTGAGGATGCAGGGTCGTATATGTGTGCCTAATGTTGATGTCCTTCGTGAGTTGATTCTTGAAGAAGCTCATAGTTCTAAGTATCTATTCATCCGGGTGTTTCCAATATGTACCAGGACCCACGACATCACTACTGGTGGCGAAGGATGAAAAAGGATATTGTTGCTTATGTGGCTCGTTGTTTGAATTGCCAACAAGTGAAATATGAGCATCAGACGGTGGTTTACTTTAGCAGATAGAGACTCCTGAGTGGAAGTGGGAGCATATCACTATGGACTTCATTGTTGGACTCTCACGGATACAGAGGAAGTTCGACTCCGTTTGGATTATTGTGGATAGGTTGACTAAATCAGCACATTTCATTCCAGTGGAAAGTACTTACACTTCGGAGTGGTTGGCAGAGATATATGTTCGAGAGATTGTTCGCCTTCACGGTGTGCCCGTGTCTATCATTTCTGATCGAGGTACGCAGTTTACCTGGCACTTTTGGAGGGTATTTCAGCGAGATTTGGGTACACGAGTTGAGTTGAGCACAGCATTTCATCCTCAGACGGATGGGCATTCCAAGCATACTATTCATATTCTAGAGGATATGCTCCGCGCTTGTGTTATTGACTTTGGAGGTTCTTGGGATCAGTCCTTGCGATTAGTGGAGTTTACCTACAATAATAGTTATCAGTCGAGCATTCAGATGTCTCCCTATGATGCATTATATGGTAGACGGTGTAGATCGCAGTTGGATGGTTTGAGCCGGGAAAGGATCGGTTATTGGGTACAGACTTAGTTCAAGAGGCCTTAGATAAGGTCAAGATTATACAGGATCGACTTCGTGCAGCTCAGTCTAGGCAAAAGAGTTACGCCGATCGTAAAGTTCAATATATGGCATTCATGGTTGGAGAGAGAGTATTACTACGGTATCGCCCATGAAGGGTGTCATGAAATTTGGGAAGAAGGGCAAGTTGAGCCCTAGGCATATCGGACCATTTGAGATTCTTTATAGAGTGGGGGAGGTAGCTTATAGACTTGCATTTCCTCCAGGGTTATCCTCAGTTCATCCGGTATTTCATGTATCTATGCTCCAAAAATATCATGGTGACCCGTCCCAGGTGTTAGATTTCAGCTCTGTCCAATTGGATAAAGATTTGACTTATGAGGAGGAGCCGGTAGCTATTCTAGACCGGCACGTTCGTCCGTTGAGATAAAAAAGTTACCCTTTAATTCAAGTACAGTGGAGGGGTCAGCCTGTTGAGGCAGCTACTTGGGAGTCTGAGTCGGACATGCAGAGTAGATATCCCCACTTGTTTGCCAGTTCAGGTAATTTTCTATGTCCGTTCAAGGACGAACATTTGTTTTAGAGGTGGATATTGTGATAACCCAAAGGGTCACCTTATAAATTAAGACTCCATTCCAGGCTCATTAGCCTTAAAAAGATTAATTTTAATTAACTCGATTTGCATGCACAGTCCGAGTGTGAAACCGGAAAGATTTTATGTGAAAATATGAAAAATAGTAGTTTTTGGAATTTAAAACTTGGTTTTGTTGACTTTGTTCAACATTTTCAGTAAACAGACATGGATCTGTGTTCCGATGATCCCGGGAGGTCCGCAGTAAAATATGGGACTTGGGCGTATGCCCGAAACTGAATTCCGAGGTCCTTGGCCTTAGAAATCAATTTTTAAAAGAAATTATTTTGCTAGATTTTTAATGAAATAAAGAAATGAATTAATGTTTGAAACCATTGGTATCGGGCCCGTATTTTGGTTCCAGAGCTCAATACAGGTTTGCTATGATGTTTACATCCTATCTGTGATATTTGGTAAGAATCGGAGTTGATTTGACATGATTCGGACGTCCGGTTGAGAAATAGTGAAAGTTGAGTGTTCTTGAGAAAAATCATGAGTTTTGAGGTTAAATTCGTAGTTTTAGATGTTATTTTTGTGATTTGATCGCACGAGCAAGTCCGTATGATGTTTCTAGACCTACGTGTATATTTGGTTTAGAGGCCCGAGGGCTCGGGTGAGTTTTAGGTAGGCTTCGAATGTTTTGAACTTGTAAAATCTGGTGTCATAGTTGTGCTGGTGTGCCCGCACCTGCGAGCCTTGAGCCGCAGGTGTGAGCGAAAAGCGCAGGTGCGACCAAGCATGGGTTCTCCCTTTCCTGCAGGTGCGGAACCTTCAACGCAGGTGCGCGACCGCAAAAACGGTAATGCAATCGCAGGTGCGGCCCAAGCTGCCCAGTTCCTTTTCCGCAAAAGCGAAAGAAATTCCCCACGTGCGCAAGCGCAGGTGCGACCCAAGCACCGTAGGTGCGAGGGTCGAGCAGTGAGTTCATATTAATTAGAATTCAAGCCTTTTTCTTCTTATTTTTAACAAGGGTAGAAGACCTAGGGTGATTTTCTCAAGGCTTATTCTTCCAAAATCATAGGTACGTATTCATTAACTATTTTCTTTCAATTACCCATCATTTTTCATCACTTTTCAAGCAAAAATCAAGGGTTTTCATGGTAGAAATTAGGGGTTTCGGTAGAATTAGAAAATTTTATAAAAATCAAATTTTGACCTCAAATTGAGGTCGGATTTTGAAACTAATTACATTCTGGCTCGGGGGTGAATGGGTAAATGAAATTTGGTCCGAACCCCGAGTTTGGACCAAGCGGGCATGGGGTCGGGTTTTAACTTTTTTTTAGAAAACTTAGGAAAATAATGATTTTTCAGTAAAGTTAGTTCCTTTAGCATAAATTAATGATATTAAACTAATTATGGTTAGATTCGAGCGGGTTAGAGGATAATTCGAAAGGAAAAGCGGTAATTGAGCAGTAAGTGGCTTGCGAATTTAAGGTAAGTGTTTGGTTTAACCTTTACTTGAGGGAATAGGAATCCCCACTTAAATGCTACGTGAATTTGCATGTGTGTGGTGTATAGGTGAGGTGACGATTATCTATGCACCACTAAATTATGGTTGAACATGGTCCCTTCCCCGTTTTCCAATTATTTGCTTCTGGGCTTAATTGTTTCATGATCATTGATGTTTATATGTCCACTTGGGTTCATTATAAGTATTGTTTCAAGTATTTTGGAAGTGTTGGCTGTTCTCTTGGTTTTGTTATGTTACATAAGGATTGAGTTGGATGTCAGTGTTACAATATGAATATAATTCCCGATTGGTTTCGTCGTGAAATGATAATTGATGAAGTTTATGATTTTTACAGCTTCTGTTTACAATTATTGATACAAAAATGTTGTGAAAGGCTTGTCCTGAATTTTTAAAGTTTTTATAAATAAACTGCTATGATATGTCTTGTGGGAGCAGGTTGCACGCCGCAACAAGGAGTGATAAGGGTGGACAGATGGGATCGGGTTGCACGCTGCAACAGGAGAAATAAGGGTGATATATATATATATAGGGAGGAGCAATAAGGGTGGACAAGTGGGAGCAGGTTGCGCGCCGCAACAAGGAGCGATAAGGTTGAAAATTTTTGTTTTACTGATTTTCAAAATTGGGAAAACTCCAGTTTTATTAAAAAGGTTTTCATACTCTGATTTTTATTGTGATTTAAATTGAAACTTGGAAGTTTTGAGGAGTTGATTATAATTGAGATCTGAAAAGAGTTAACCGAGTTATTTTTATTTACAATCGTAAGTTACTGGTTATCGAGTTTATTTTTATTATTTCATTCTTGCTTTATTATATATATATTGTTCACAGGTTATATTGTTAATGCCATGTTGTAGCCTCGTCAGTACTTCGTTGAGGTTAGGCTCGGCACTTACTCAGTACATGGGGTTGGTTGTACTGATACTACACTCTGCACTCTTTTGTGCAAATCCAGGTACCGGTCAGAGTTAAGAGATCTTAGTAGCTGCGCATTTTCGTTCGGAGACACGAGGTAGATCTGTTGGCGTCCGCAGAATCCTGGAGTCTTCTCTTTACTTCATAGACACTGTTTTATTTCATTTGAAACAGACATATATACTTCTTTCAGCCATTATTTTTAATATTCTTAGAAGTTCGTGAATTGTGACACCAGACCCTGGGGTAGTTTTATAGTTATATATTTAGTTCGTGATTCGGCTTAATTATTGTTCTATAATGTTTAAGTAACTTTAAAAGGAAATGGTTAGTAAATTTCTAACATCGGCTTCCCTAGCAAGTATCATGTTACGCGCCATCACGATCCCGTGGTTTGGGAATTTGGGTCGTGACAGTTAAGGACACCATTTCCTTAACTTTTGAGCTTGTTAGTATAAGTTCAGGACCAAATGTCCTTAACATTTGAACTTGTAACTCTAAGTTCAGGACCAAGTGTCCTTAACTTTTGAACTTGTAACTCTAAGTTAAGGACTACCTGTCCTTAACTTTTTAACTTGTAACTCTAAGTTAAGGACTATCTGTCCTTAACTTTTTAACTTGTAACTCTAAGTTAAGGACTATCTGTCCTTAATTTGTGAGCTTGTAACTTGAAGTTTAGGACTACATGTCCTTAATTTGTGAGCTTGTAACTTGAAGTTTAGGACTACCTGTCCTTATCTTTTTAACTTGTAACTCTAAGTTAAGGACTACCTTCCTTAACTATTTAACTTGTAACTCTAAGTTCAGGACTACATGTCCTTAACTTTTTAACTTGTAACTCTAAGTTCAGGACTACATGCCCTTAATTTCTGTGCGTGTAACTCTAAGTTAAGGATTGCTTGTCCTTAAATTTTTAACTTATAACCCTAAGTTAAGGACTACTTGTCCTTAAATTTTTAACTTGTAACTCTAAGTTCAGGATTACATGTCCTTAATTTTGTGAGCTTGTAACTTGAAGTTTAGGACTACCTATTGTCACGACCCAAAATTCCCACACGGGTCGTGATGGCGCCCAACAACGGAGTTAGACAAGCCAACATAAATTACACTAAGTGTTACGCTTCCCATGTGATTAATTATTCTAACTTTTACCAGTTTTAAAGCATTTATTAACATGATAATAGCCTGTGACATAAAAAAAATAAAGTCGTCTGATACATGAGCCAAAAGATAAGCATATGTATGAATATACAGCCCAAAACCCAAAATATACGCACGTGTGTGCCAGGAACTAGTGTCACGAGTATCACGGGCACTATCTGAATATACAAGGATAACATATATATATATATATATATATATATAGCAATCCCATAGTCTGAATGAAATAGACAGGAAAATGACAAAAGGGAACTCCAGGGTGCTGCCAGAGATCGCCAGTAAGAGCAGCTCACCGCGAAGTCGACTCAGCCCAGTCAGTACCTAACACCGTCCTAATAATCAGATGTACCAGCCTCCTGACTTGTACAGTCAAGTACAAAAGAAGAAGAAGAAGAAGAAGAAGAAGAAGAAGAACAAGAAGAAGAAGAAAAAGAAGAAGAAGAAGAAGAAGAAGTGTAGCATGAGTACATAATAAATATGTACCCAGTGAGTATCCCACCCAAACTCGAAAGAGTGGTGACGAGAGGTCGACTAGATACTCGCTAAGTTCCAGCAATATAATATATGACGAAATATGACTAAAACAATAGGAATGGAAAAACAGTGGGCAACAAGTAGATAGCAAATAACGATAACCAGATAATAACTGAAAAGGGACAACAAGGTACCAAAATCTTCTCTTAACCAATGCCTGACACTCCAATTTTTATTAAAGGACTCAAAACTCAAGTGATCATACACATACCAGGACAAGACAACCGGCCGGAGACATAAGGGTGGTTATAGGGACTGAGGTCATAAGTTATCCCACGATCGCGAATCATACCTGCGACTCGCGTGCTGACTCGATATAATAAGTTATCCCATGATCGCGCATCATCCCTGCGACTCGTGTGCTGACTCGATAATAATAATAAGTTATCCCACGGTCGCGCATCATCCCTGCGACTCGTGTGCTGACTCGATATCAAGTGTGTGTGTGTGTATATATATATATATATATATATAAGTACATGTGTGTACCAACTCAACAGTGAACTCAACAGGACTGTGTCGATATCACATATAGCCAACTGGGATCCAAATCATAATGTTTCATGTTTCCATATCACCTCAACAATAAATTCAACTCGTAACACATAACAGGTACAAATAAGGCACATAGTGGCATGCTCGTGAGTCCTGAAGCTACCTGATATAGCAATATAGTCGCCACGTACGGACTCTCATCACTTGGTACGTATACAACCCCCACAACATGTATACATAGCAAACAAGGAACCTATGGGGACATTTCCCCCTTACAAGATTGGAAAGGAGACTCATCTCGCGACGAAACCACCCCTCGGATCAAGGATGCGCCCGAATCTCCGAAATCTACCCTCAACGGCTTGCAACTAGCCAAATATAGTTTAATAACATCAATGCATGCTCAAAGTAGGGAAATTATTCTAATTTACCTAAAATTCGACATTCTTGAGAAATCTAAAAACCCAACCCCGGGCCCACATGCTCGGATTACGAAAATTCTCGAAGGGATCACTCACCTGAAGCCTAAGGATCATAATTACGTCATTTTTTTTCTAGAATGCATGGCTAACATTGGGCGGTTTATCAAATTCTTAAGAGCCCTAACTTGTACTACCCAATTCTTGATTTTTGATGTTTTTAGTGATCAATTCTTGTTGAATTCCATGTAAAGATTTAGGAAAATAGAGAGGAATTACTTACCTTGGCACTACTTAGGCCGTGGGGGTGATGCTCTAGCTTGGAGGTCCTCTAATGGAGGTTGTGCATGTGAAAAAATGAAGAAAATCCCTTGTTTTATACATTTAAAGGGGTCTGCCTACAGTGGTTTCCGCACCTGCGACCAAGGGACCGCACCTGCGGTCCCGTACCAGCGAGGAAATGACCGCACCTACGAAAATTGGCGAGAGGGCTGGGGATCGCACCAGCGGAAGGTTTTCCGCACCTGCGGACCTGCCCCTGTGGAAAGGATTCCGCACCTACGAAGGCTGGGGGGCCCCTGGATCTCAGCACCTGCGAGGCAGGGACCGCAGGAGCGGTCCCGCACCTGCGGTCACACCAGCAACAGCTGCACCAGCAGTTGTCTTAGCTGGTTTTTGGCCTCATTAGGTGCCCGGGAGGCACCTGGGCCTACCCGAGCCTAATCCAAATACACCAACGAGTCCCAAATCATAATACGGACTTGCTCGAGCCTTCGGAACACCCAAAACAATGCTAAAAATCAAAATACACCCCCAAACCCCAAGAACCAAACTTAAAAATTTTCAATTTTCTAGACTTCGCTCACAACGCGCCAAACCGACCTATACAACTCGAAATGACCTCAAATTTTGCAGGCAGGTCGTAATTAACATAACGGAACTATTCCCGATCTCGAAATTCCATTCGGACCTCGATAACACAAAAACACGTCCCAAACCAAAATATGAACTTAAGGAACTTCTTATTTCAATATTGGGCGCCGAAATGCCCCCGGGTCATCAGAAACCCAGTCCGAACATACGCCCAAGTCCTAAACCATCACACGAAGCTACCAGAGCCGACGAAACTCAATTCTGGGGTCGTTTACCCAGAATGTTGACCGAAGTCAAACTTGGCCTTAAAGTCCAACCTTAAGGAACCAATTGTTCCTATTGCACTCAAAACACCTCCGAATCCCGGACCACCAGTCCCCGCAAGACATAAATCATAAAATGCCACTATGGGAAGTTTCATTTAGGGGAACGGGGTCCGATAACACAAAACGACCGGTGGGGTCGTTACATTCTCCACCTCTTAAACAAACGTTCGTCCTCGAACGGGTCTAGAATCATACCTGAAGTGCCGAATAAGTGTGGGTATCTGCTCAGCATGTCCTCCTCTGACTCCCAGGTCACCTCCTCAACTGGTTGGCCCCTCCACTGGACCTTTACGGCAGAAACTCTCTTGGACCTCAACTGGCGGTCCTGTTTATCAACAATAGCAACTGGCTCCTAAGCCCAACCTCTCATCCAACTGAATAGTGCTGAAATCGACCACATGAGAGAAGTCGGCGTGGTACCTCTGGAGCATGGATACATGAAAAACTGGGTGAACTCCTGATAAGCTGGGAGGCAAGGCCAGCTCATAAGCAACGTCCCAAACTCGCCTCAACACCTCGAATGGACCTAAAAACCTTGGGCTCATCTTCGAAACTTTCAACAGGACCCTATCTCCTTCCATAAATGATACATCACGCGCCCTCTGATCCGCGTCACTCTTCTGTTTGAACTGTGCTGTACGAAGTCTCTCCTGAATCAACTTCACTTTCTCCAAGGCATCCCTCACCAGGTCGGTGCCATATAAATTAGCCTCGCCAGGCTCAAACCACCCGATAGGGGAACGACATCATCGACCATACAAAGCCTCAAATGGTGTCATCTCAATGCTGGATTGATAACTATTATTGTAAGCAAACTCGGCCAAAGGCAAGAACTGGTCCCACTGACCCCCAAAATCAATCACACATGCCCTGAGCATGTCCTCCAACATCTAAATTGTACGCTCCGACTGACCATCAGTCTGGGATGAAATGGTGTGCTGAGGTCTATCTGGGTGCCCATCTCACTATGCAATGCTCTCCAGAAGTGCGAGGTGAACTGAGGGCCTCGATCTGATATGATGGACACCGGCACACCATGCAACCGGACTATCTCCCTAATGTAGATCTGGGCCAACCTCTCAGATGCATATGTAGTAGCCACTGGAATGAAATACGCCGATTTGGTCAATCTATTCACAATTACCCAAACCGCGTCAACCTTCCGCGAAGTTCGAGGAAACCCAACCATGAAGTCCATAGCAATGCGCTCCCATTTCCACTCAGGAATGGGCATCTGCTGAAGTAGGCCTTCTGGCCTCTGGTGCTCATACTTAACCTACTAGCAATTAAGGCACCTAGTCACATACTCCACAATGTCCTTCTTCATTCGCCTCCACCAGAAATGCTGCTTCAAATCACGATATATCTTCGTAGCACCAGGGTGAATAGAATATCGAGAACTATGTGCCTCCTCTAGAATCCTCTCCCTCAGGCCATCAACATTAGGAACACATAAGCGGCCCTGAAGTCTCAGAACACCATCCTCGCCAATAGTAACCTCCTTGGCCCTACCCTGAACCACTGTCTCCCGAAGCTCTGCCAGGCACGGATCATAGAACTGTCGGGCCTTAATCTCTCCCAATAACGAAGACTGAGAAACCACATGTTCCAAAACTCGACGAGGCTCTGAAAGATCTAACCTCACCAAGAGATTGGCCAAGGACTGAATGTCCAAGGCTAGAGGTATCTCCTCCGCTGCAATATAAGCCAAGTTACCCATACTCTCAGCCTTCCGGCTCAAAGCATCTGCCACCACATTAGCCTTGCCCGGGTGATAAATAATGGTGATATCATAATCCTTCAAAAACTCAAGCCATCTGCGCTGCCTCAAATTAAGATCCTTCTGTTTGAATAAGTGTTTCAAGTTGCGGTGGTTGGTATAAACCTCACAGGACACTCCATACAAATAGTGCCTCCAGGATCTTAAGAGCATGAACAATTGCCGCCAACTCCAAATCGTGCACAGGGTAATTCTTCTCATGAATCTTCAGCTGGCGTGAAGCATAAGCAATAACTCTCCCCTCCTGCATCAACACGCACCCCAAGCCAACGCGTGAAGCGTCGCAATATACCGTGTACCTCCCAGAACCGGATGGCAATACTAGAACTGGCGCTGAGGTCAATGTTGCCTTGAGCTTCTGAAAGCTCACCTCACATCGTCACACCATCGAAACGGGGCATTCTTCTGAGTCAATCTAGCCAATGGAGCTGCAATAAAAGAGAAACCCTCCACAAATCGGCGATAATAACCTGCTAGGCCCAAAAAGCTCCTGATCTCAGTAGCTGAAGTAGGACGCGACCAACTCTGAACTGCCTCGATCTTCTGAGGATAAACCTTGATACCCTCTCCAGATACCACATGCCCCAAAAATGCCACGGAATCCAACCAAAACTCACACTTGGAGAACTTGGCATATAGCTTCTGTTCTCGCAAGGTCTGGAGCACAACTCTCAAATGTTGCTCATGCTCCCCCAGGCTACGGGAGTAAATCAAAATGTCATCAATGAAGACAATGATGAAGGAATAAATATACGGCCTGAACACCCTATTCATCAAGTCCATAAAGGTTGTTGGGGAGTTAGTTAAGCCAAAGGACATCACCATGAACTCATAATGGCCATATCTCGTACGAAAAGAAGTCTTCGGAACATCTGAAGCCCGAATCCTCAACTGATGATACCCTGATCTCAAGCCAATCTTAGAAAACACACGAGCACCGTACAACTGGTCAAACAAATCATCGATGCGCGGTAAGGGATACTTGTTCTTAATGGTAACCTTGTTTAACTGGAGGTAGTCAATACACATCCGCATAGATCCATCCTTATTTTTCACAAATAGAACTGGAGCACCCCACGGCGACACACTCGGTCTGATGAACCCCTTAGCTAATAACTCCTCAAGTTGCTCCTTCAACTCCTTCAACTCTTTCGGAGCCATACGATACGGAGGAATAGATATAGGCTGAGTATCTGGGGCTAAATCAATGCAGAAATCAATATCATGGTCCGGAGGCATGCTAGAAGATCCGAAGGAAATACATCAGCATACTCTCGAACAACTGGCACAGAATCAATCGTCGGAGACTCGGCGGTGGTGTCCCGCACATAAGACAAATAGGCTAGACAACCCTTCTCGACCATATGTCGAGCCTTCAAGAATGAAATAATCGGCCTGGATGCGCTAACTGAAGAACCCCTCCACTCCAGCCTAGGAGACTCAGGCATGGCTAAAGTAACTGTCTTGGCATGGAAATCGAGCACGACATGATAAGGATATAGCCAATCCATGCCCAGAATAACCTCAAAATCAACCATGTCGAGCAATAAAAGGTCAGTCCTGGTCTCAAACTCATAGAAGGTGATCACACAAGACCGATACACCCGGTCTACCACCACAGAATCGCCCACAGGAGTGGACACATATATAGGAAATCCCAAAGACTCTCGAGAGACATCCAGAAAATGAGCAAATAAAGCTGAAACATATGAATAAGTGGATCCTGGATCAAATAATACTGAAGCCTCTCTACCACATACTGAGATAATACTTGTGATCACGACGTCTAACACCACTATATCTGATCTGGCCGGAATGGCAAAATACCTGGTTGAGCTCCCCCAGAACGAGCTGGAGCTGACTGACCCCCTCCGGACTGGCCTCCCCCTCTAGGACGGCCCCTGCCAACCTGACCCCCACCTCTAGGCGGTCGAACTGCTGGTGCTGAAATCGCGGGCTGGTGACTCTGTTGCATGGCCTTGCCCTCATAGTTGGACAATCCTTCCTGATATGGCCTAAGTTCCCACACTCGAAGCACCTCATAAATGACATGTCCTACTGACCTGAAGAAGAATCTTGAATGGACGGAGGGCGATGAGAGCCCTCAGGCATAACACTGAAATAAGGATCGAAAGATCTCTGATGACTGGAATGACCACTGGGAGAACCCTGAATAGCTGAAGGTCGATAGGAGCGCTCTGGCATGGTATTGAACTAGGGCCTAACCGGGACACCTCGAGGAGGTGGTGGAGGTGCTGCATATGAAGGCATGTTGGACCGACCGCCTTCAAACTGACCCCTGCCCCTATTTGGAGCACCCCTGAAATCACTTGTAAATTTGGCCCTGCTGACCCTGCTCCCTGCTCCCTGCTCCTCATTCGGTATCCCTCAATCCATCGATCTATCTCAACCACAAGCTGGCACGGGGTACCCATCTCCACCTCTCGGGCTATGGTGGACCTAATACCTAGATGCAATCCTGCCACAAACCTCCGAACTCTCTCAGCATTGGTAGGTAATATCATAAGAGCATGGCGTGACAGCTCAATCTGGCCTCATAATCCGTCACGGACATCTGCTCCTGCCCCAACCGCTCAAATTGACCCCTCAGCTCCTCCCTCTCAGAGGGTGGAATATATCTATCCAAGAACATCTGTGTTAAATGCTCCCAAGTGATAGTAGGAGAATCGACCGGCCTGCTGAGAATATAAGACTGCCACCACCTGCGAGCTCTACCCTCTAACTGGAATGTAGTGAAATCCACTCCATGGTACAGTAGCATCCCCATGTTGTGCAGTCTATCCATGCACCTATCAATGAAATCGTGGGCATCCTCACCTTGATCACACCCAAAGACTGGAGGGTGTAAGTGGGTCCATCTGTCTAACATCTTATGTTGGTCACCACCCACAACTGGTCTGGCCTCCGTTGTTGCTTTTATAGGTTGGGCATCATCCACGGGCAGTGTACCGGGGGTGGGATGTAATGATGATGTCGGACCTGAGGCCTGGGCAGTAGGGGTCTGGGCTCCCCCTCCCGCCTGTGAAGTGATAGGATCTGCTGGAAATAGACCAGCCTGGGACATGGTGTCCATGAATCTCATCATACGGCCCATGAATGCCTGAAAGCCCGGCGCCGTCATAAAGTCTATGGGTGCCAGATCTGCTGGAGGCACCTCATCCTGCTCCTCAAATATAGGGTCCCCTGGTGGCGGGACCGGCATAGCTTTGGGATGCCCTCGTCCCCTACCACGGGCAGGTGCCCTACCCCTTCCCCTACCACGGCCTTGAGCGGCGGGGGCGGCACCTCTCCCGGATCAGGAAAATGAGATGCACGCGTCCTCACCATCTGTGAGAGAATAGAAGAATGAATTTAGTAAATCATAGGTTGCACAATAGAGTAAGAACAAGTAGAGGTTTCCTAACACTATGTAGCCTCCTGAAGATAAGTACAGACGTCTCCGTACCGATCCGCAAGACTCTACTGGGTTCACCCGGGACTCGTGAGACTTACGTGAACCTAGTGCTCTGATACCACGTTGTCACGACCCAAAATTCCCACACGGTTCGTGATGGCGCTCAACAACGGAGTTAGGCAAGCCAACAAAAATTACACTAGGTTTTAACCCTTCCCATGTGATTAATTATTCCAACTTTTACCAGTTTTAAAGCATTTATTAACATGATAATAGCCTGTGACATAAAAAAAATAAAGTCGTCTGATACATGAGCCAAAAGATAAGCATATGTATGAATATACAACCCAAAACCCAAAATATACGCACGTGTGTGCCAGGAACTAGTGTCACGAGTATCACGGGCACTATATGAATATACAAGGATAACATATATATATACAATCCCATAGTCTGAATGATGTAGACGGGAAAATGACAAAAGGGAACTCCAGGGTGCTGCGAGAGATCGCCAGGAAGAGCAGCTCACCGCGAAGTCGACTCAGCCCAGTCAGTATCTAACACCGGCCTGATAATCAGATGTACCAGCCTCCTGACTTGTACAGTCAAATACAGAAGAAGAAGAAGAAGAAGAAGAAGAAGAAGTGCAGCATGAGTACATAATAAATATGTACCTAGTGAGTATCCCGCCCAAACTCGAAAGAGTAGTGACGAGAGGTCGACTAGATACTCGCTAAGGTCCAGCAATATAATATATGACAAAATATGACTAAAACAATAGGCATGTAAAAACAGTGGGCAACAAGTAGTTAGCAAATAACGATAACCAGATAATAACTGAAAAGGGAGAACAAGGTACCAAAATCTTCTCTTAACCAATGCCTGACACTCCAATTTTTATTAAAGGACTCAAAACTCAAGTGATCATACACATACCAGGACAAGACAACCGGTCGGAGTCATAAGGGTGGTCATAGAGACTGAGTTCATAAGCTATCCCACGATCGCGAATTATACATTCGACTCGCGTGCTGACTCGATATAATAAGCTATCCCACGATCGCGCATCATCCCTGCGACTCGTGTGCTGACTCGATAATAATAATAAGCTATCCAACGATCGCTCATCATCCCTGTGACTCATGTGCTGACTCGATAATAATAATAAGTTATCCCATGATCGCTCATCATCCCTGTGACTCGTGTGATGACTCGATATCAAGTGTGTGTGTATATCTATATATATATATATATATATATAAGTACATGTGTGTACCAACTCAACAGTGAACTCAACAGTACTGTGTCGATATCACAGATAGCCAACTAGGATCCAAATCATAATGTTTCATGTTTCCATATCACCTCAACAATAAATTCAACTTGTAACACATAACAGGTACAAATAAGGCACATAGTGGCATGCTCGTGAGTCCTGAAGCTACCCGATATAGCAATATAGTCGCCCCGTGCAGACTCTCATCACTTCGTACATAAGCAGCCCCCACAACATGTATACATAGCAAACAAGGAACCTATGAGGACATTTCCCTCTTACAAGATTGGAAAGGAGACTCACCTCGCGACGAAACCACCCCTCGGATCAAGGATGCGCCCGAATCTCCGAAATCTACCCTCGACGACTCGCAACTAGACAAATATAGTTTAATAACATCAATGCATGCTCAAAGTAGGGAAATTATTCTAATTTACCTAAAATTCG
The DNA here is from genome assembly GCA_005239505.1 of Nicotiana paniculata. Classification (NCBI taxonomy): domain Eukaryota; kingdom Viridiplantae; phylum Streptophyta; class Magnoliopsida; order Solanales; family Solanaceae; genus Nicotiana; species Nicotiana paniculata. The sequence goes on along the minus strand of ML312256.1, from coordinate 20,869 downwards.
ACATTCTTGAGAAATTCTAAAAACCCAACCCCGAGCCCACACGCTCGGATTACGAAAATTCTCGAAGGGATCACTCACCCGAAGCCTAAGGATCATAATTACGTCATTTTTTTCTGGAATGCATGGCTAACATTGGGTGGTTTATCAAATTCTTAAGAGCCCTAACTTGTACTACCCAATTCTTGATTTTTGATGTTTTTAGTGATCAATTCTAGTTGAATTCCATGTAAAGATTTAGGAAAATAGAGAGGAATTACTTACCTTGGAACTACTTAGGTCGTGGGGGTGCTGCTCTAGCTTGGAGGTCCTCTAATGGAGGTTGTGCATGTGAAAAAATAAAGAAAATCCCGTGTTTTAGACATTTAAAGGGGTCTGCCTCTAGTGGTTTCCGCACCTGCGACCAAGGGATCGCACCTGCAGTCCCGCACCAGCGAGGAAATGACCGCACCTGCGGAAATTGGCAAGGGGGCTGGGGATCGCACCAGCGAAAGGTTTTCCGCACCTGCGGACCCGCCCCTACGGAAAGGGTTCCGCACCTGTGAAGGCTGGGGGGGCCTAGAATTCTGCACCTGCAGGCTGGGATCACAGGAGCGGTCCCGCACCTGCGGCTGCGCAACCGCACTTGCGGTCACACCAGCAACAGCTGCACCAGCAGTTGTTTTAGCTGGTTTTTGGCCTCGCTAGGTGTCCGGGAGGCACCTGGGCCTACCCGAGCCCTAATCCAAATATACCAACGAGTCCCAAATCATAATACGGACTCACTCGAGCCTTCGGAACACCCAAAATAACGCTAAAACTCAAAATCACACCCCCAAACCCCAAGAACCAAACTTAAAAAATTTCAATTTTCTAGACTTCACTCACAATGCCCCGAACCGACCTATACAACTCGGAATGACCTCAAATTTTGCAGGCAGGTCATAATTAACTTAACTGAACTATTTTTGATCTCGAAATTCCGTTCGGACCTCGATAACACAAAAACACGTCCCAAACCAAAATATAAACTTAAGGAACTTCTTATTTCAATATTGGGCGCCGAAATACCCCCCAGTCATCAGAAACCCAGTCTGAACATACGCCCAAGTCCAAAACCATCACACAAAGCTACCGGAGCCGACAAAACTCGATTTCAGGGTCGTTTACCCAAAATATGGACCGAAGTCAAACTTGGCCTTAAAGGCCGACCTTAAGGAACCAATTGTTCCTATTGCACTCAAAACACCTCCAAATCCCGGACCACCAGTCCCCGCAAGTCATAAATTATAAAATTCCACTATGGGAAGTTTCATTTAGGGGAACGGGGTGCGATAACGCAAAATGACAGATCGGGTCGTTACACCTATCCTTAAATTTTTAACTTGTAAATCTAAGTTCAAGACTACATGTCCTTAATTTCTGTGCTTGTACATCTATGCTAACATTATGATTCTTCGTTTAAATACTATCTCACAGGATTTTAAAAAAAAAACTAGGATCAAAGATTGATACTTTGTTGAAGATTATTGTCAAACCTCATGAAAGGACCATAGAGAGAGAACCTAGTGTTCCAATTAGCAAAGATGCAGCTGATGATCAATGTGATGATACAAAACCTAGTGTTCCAATTAACAAAGATGCAGCTGATGATCAATGTGAAATTGATATTGGCATTGACATTGACATTGGTAAAGGTTAGATATAGATTTTTCATTTGTTGTCATTGAAATTTATATTCAATAGCGTAATACATATAAACTTTTTTGTGATTACAAATGTATTTAGAATCTATTGATGAAGTGGAAGTTCAAGATGGAGTCGAATGTTAAGACCGGGAAAATCCAAAAGAGATAGGAGTAACATAAATAATTTGTAAATGTAGAGTGCAATATCAGGATTTAGAAAATCCATTGGGAACAAGTATAAGTGAGATTGTATGCAAATGTGTTGAAGGAATATATGATCTCTCTACACCTCTCTCACTTAAAGAGAAATTTTGAAATCAAAATGATGCCACAAGGTTACATGGAATTTTCATGATATGTTGAATGTTAGTTTTAGTAAACTATTAGTAACAAGTACTAATTGTAAATGTTACAGAATCTTTTGAAGCTGCAAGGAAAGAAGAAGGAGTGGACTATCAAGAGAGAAGTGGAGGACAATCTCAAGACTTAGAAAATACCAAAGGGACAAGCATAAGTGAGATTATTTGCAAATGTATAGAAGGAACATATGATCAATCTACAACTCGCTCTCTTACCGATAATATTGGAAGCCAAGAAAATGCTAGTGAAGATAATGATTTAACTGGCATGATCTTGACAGTTGCAAAAGGTTAGACGGAGTTTTTTTTAAAATTTTATACATGTTTGTTTTAATCAAAGATTAGTAACAATTACTAATTGTGTTAGCTCTTGTAAATATTTTGCAGAATCTTGTGAACTTGCAATCGAAGAACATGGAGAATAGTTGCAAGATAAGAAAATGCACAGTTGCAAGATAAGGAAAATGCAACCAATATGTCAGCTCGATGGTTTGTTGAAAAAATACAAGAATGCAACGTGAACAACACATGTATTGATTGTGTCCTTAATATTATATTCATAATTCAAATTGCCAGGATATTTCAAAAATTATGTCCTTAATTTTTGTCTCTTCATTTGACAATTTGTCGTAGAATTGACGACTTGCAACAAACTAATGTATATTTAGTGTTGTCTGCAGAGCAAAACAAAGATGAAGCAGTTAACCAATATACTAGGAAAAGGAAGAGAGATAGATAGTATTGGTTTTGATGGTCCATTATATTCTATTCTTACTCATACTCCTCCAACTACACAAATGAGCATTGATGAGGGTTTGTCTATGGAGGTTGAAGAAAATGTTGAAGAAGATCTTGGTCGAGGGAAAAATAATAAGAAGCTTAGTTGGCAATTGAAATCTGCTTTTGAACAGGAAAGAAAAACAGAAACATCGATGGCGCACAATGAAAATACTCCCAAGTATATGGGCTGGATAAAATCAAAATATACTCGTACATGTATTTTTCATTATGCCAAAGATGATGCAAACTTATTGAAGAAATTCATTGGGTGGTTGGGCAAGGAGAAAAGGAAAGGTCGCAAAAAAGCTTAAGTCCCTAAATGTATTCATTATTTCTTAAGTCTTACATTCGTGTCCTAAACTTGTAATTTTAAATTTAGGACTAAGTGTATTGAGCTTGCAATTCCTAAAGTTAAGTGTCCTTAACTTTTGAGATTACAATTCTAAGTTCAGGACCAAGTGTCCTTAACTTTTGAACTTGGAACTCGAAGTTCAAAACTCGAAGTTCAGGACCAAGTATCCTTAACTTTTGAACTTGTAACTTTAAGTTCACGACCAAGTGTTCTTAACTTTTGAACTTGTAACTCTAAGTTTAGGACCTATTGTCCTTAACTTTTGAACTTGTAATTCTAAGTACAGGATTAATTGTCCTTATTTTTTGAACTTGGAACTCTAAGTTGAGGACCAAGTTTCCTTAACTTTTGAACTTGTAACTGTAAGTTCAGGACCAAGTGTCCTTAACTTTTGAGCTTGTTAATCTAAGTTCAGGACCTATTGTCCTTAACTTTTGGGCTTGTTAGTCTAAGTTCAGGACCTATTGTCCTTAACTTTTGAGATTGCAAGTATAAGTTCAGGACCAAGTGTCCTTAACTTTTGAACTTGGAAGTCGAAGTTCAGGACCTATTGTCCTTAACTTTTGAACTTGTAACTATAAGTTCAGGACCTATTGTCCTTAAATTTTGAGCTTGTTAGTCTAAGTTAAGGACCTATTATACTTAACTTTTGGGCTTGTTAGTCTAAGTTCAGGACCTATTGTCCTTAACTTTTGGGCTTGTTAGTCTAATTTCAGGACCTATTATCCTTAACTTTGTTAGTCTAAGTTCAGGACCAAGTGTCCTTAACTTTTGAACTTGGAACTCGAAGCTCAGGACCAAGTGTCCTTAACTTTTGAGCTTGTTAGTCTAAGTTCAGGACCTATTGTCCTTAACTTTTGAGCTTGTTAGTCTAAGTTCAGGACTAGATGTCCTTAATTAGGAATTGAGGACTAACTTCTAACTTTGATATTTTTAAAATTTTCAGGGAACAAACTGATATATATGCTGACGATAATGGTGTGAGAAAGAATCCATATAAATTATACCATCAAAAAGTCAGTAGCAAAATGTTCTTCCTTGAGATTTCAAATAGTAGCTTTGTACTTGATGATAAGGTTTGATAATTCACAACGCATTTTTTGTTTTCTTTATTCTTAATTTATTATTTTTTAATTATTTATGACTGATGGATTTTTTTTCTTTTTTTGCCTTTTTATGAAGCATATTGACATTGCCATGTATTATTTGAGAAGGAAGTAATGCTACCACCCTTGCGCCCATCCTTTTCGTTGCACAAGTACAGATATACTTTTTGATAACTATATGCTACTTGTGTATAAGGATTTCAATGAAGATGCTACAGATGAGTTTTGGTGTGGTGATAATCAATTGGTTCTGACACCATATGTGTGTGGTGACAATCGTAGATGTGGAATTGCTTGGACAGAGGTTGACAAAATCTTTTTTCCATGTCGGCTTCCTTCAGAAGATAATGATGTTGTGACACATTTTCTTTTGGGGGTATTGGACTTGAATGAGAAAAAGATTGATGTGTACGATTCGATATATAGTGAGACATACGAGCAAGGAATGAATCACATTGTAATGTATGCACGCATGATCCCCCACTTGCTAAATTTCTCACAGTTTGAGAAAAATCATAAGTCTTTTGGAAATGCATTCAACAAATTTGATATTCAGTGGCAAAGATCACCACAGCAAAATGGATGTATGTGTTGTCATTTGCTATATAATTTATATGTACTTTAGATTTATTTTATTAAAGATATTGTTTAATTGACTCCATATCTTACATTTTTCTTAGGACTGATTATGGTGCATTCCTAATCAAGTATGTGGAGTTGTTGATGATGGGAAAGGATGTGAAGAAATTCCAACCTGAAGACATAACAAACTTTAGAAAAGAACTTACAGCAAATCTTGGGGCACATGGAGAATGGAACAGAAATTCTGGTTATGATACACCACCAGAAAATGTCGGCGACGACTATGATAGTGAAAATGAAACTTTCTGCCCAAAGGAGTTGTAGTTTAGTTGTAAAAAAAGTTAGTTGTAGTTGAATTTTTGTATAAAATTATTGTAAAGAATCCATATGAATTCTAAAATATCTTGTAAATTGCTCACAAGGCACTTTTATTTTGTTTGCATAGCATAATTTTTTGTCACAGCTATGCCAAATGACAATTTCAGAAGTAATATGAAGGCATCATGTTATTAATTTATTTCTTTCTGTTAAGTATTGATTTGTCCATTTGCAATCCCTAAATTAAGTGTGTTGAGCTTGTAAGTATTGGTTCAGGACTACCTGTCCTTAACTTTTGAACTTGGAACTGTAAGTTCAGAACCAAATATCCTTAACTTTTGAACTTGTAACTGTAAGTTAAGGACTACCTGTCCTTAAATTTAGAATTTGCAACTCTAAATACAGGACCAACTGTCCTTAACTTTTGAACTTGGAACTCGAAGTTCAGGACCAAGTGTCCTTAACTCTTGAGCTTGTTAGTCTAAGTTCAGGACTTATTGTCCTTAACTTTTGGGCTTGTTAGTCTAAGTTCAGGACCTATTGTCCTTAACTTTTGAACTTTTTAGTCTAAGTTCAGGACCTATTGTCCTTAACTTTTGAACTTGTAACTGTAAGTTCAGGACCAAGTGTCCTTAACTTTTGAGATTGTTAGTCTAAGTTCAGGACCTATTGTCCTTAACTTTTGAACTTGTAACTGTAAGTTCAGGACCAAGTGTCCTTAACTTTTGAGATTGTTAGTCTAAGTTCAGGACTTATTGTCCTTAACTTTTGATCTTGTTAGTCTAAGTTCAGGACCTATTATCCTTAACTTTTGAACTTGTAACTGTAAGTTCAAGATCAAGTATCCTTAACTTTTGAGCTTGTTAGTCTAAGTTCAGGACCAAATGTCCTTAACTTTTGAACTTGTAACTCTAAGTTCAGGAACAAGTGTCCTTAACTTTTGAAAAAGAAACAAAAAGCACATAAGCGCAAAGAAACTTTGAAAATTCAGGACATCTACTCAAATAAAAACAATCTAAAGAATCCAATTTATAGCAAAAACTTAAAAGAGTAGATAAACATAAGTGGATATATCTACTATGCTCTATGCTTCCTTGAAAATGGATGGACTGCCGGAGAATATATACAAGTTCTTCTATTATGACCAATTCTTCTGCAATGACCACATTTGAATGTTATTTTTGATGACTCGGTAGCTGGAATATGCCTTTTCTTTTGCCTTCTACCTGGCGGCACTTTGAAATTTGGAGGTTTAATAATTTTTGACTTAACACTCTCTGGTACAATCCAAGAATCAATATATCCTATAGGATGTATTTGTCTTTCATATGTTTTCAGCCAAGATTCCTTTAAGTACCAGTGCGAGCAAAAATTGGACTTCTTGATGTTTCTCTTCTCGATAGCTACAATTGCATGTATACATGGTAATTCATCAAATTGAAACTGAAAACAATCACATGTTCTTTTGTTTAAGTCCACCAAGAAATTAATTCATTCTTCCTCAACTAGAACGCCATGAATCAACATGGAAGACCTTCAATGTTGAAAAATCATAATTTAGTACATTATGTTAAATTATCATTAAAATAACAAGCTAAACAAAGAACATAATACTTACATTTAAAGTAAAAGCTAAATCTATCTTTTTCTTCAATTCCTCTTCTACCTAACAAGAAACGTCATAAAAATTTCCTTCAACTTAATTTCTTCTTTCATAAAACCAACGTTGGAGCTTCACTTGGATGAAATCCATCATTCTTAATATAGGAAGCCTTGCTTCTTAACTATGTTTGTTGTGAGCATGTCAGATCTTCTTCGTGGACTGCAAGAACGTGCCCACCTTTCTGGTGGTTCTTCCATCAAGTATTCAAAAGTCTTCTTATCAACTTTTGCTATATCTGACATGTATAGATCAAATTCTTTGCGCTTATATACTCTTGCAGCACTTTGGAAAGTTTTATGACCTCACTTTTCACTTTCCTTCGTTTTAGGTTTCGCTCCAAATGATAGATACAAATCCCATGGTGGCTTTCAGGATATACCTTTGCAATGCCATGTGCAATAGATTGATGCTTGTCTGATAAAAAAATTAAATTGTCACGGCTCCCAATTGCATTGCGAAGTTCACTATAAGTACCAGTCATAGAAATTGTTATTTTCAGATTCTGCAATTCCAAAGGCTAGTGGGAATATTTGGTTATTTGCATCCTTTGAAACTGAAATTATTAAAACATCACAAAATTTTGACTTCAAAAAAGTTGCATCAACAGCAATCATTGGTCTACAATGATTTCAACCAGCTATTGATGATCCATATGCATAAAACATATAAAGAAACCTAAAAATATAGTATAACAAAAGGTTAAAAATACAGGACACCAAATTAAGGATAGGTAGTCCTTAACTTAGAGTTACAAGTTAAAAAGTTAAGGACACATAGTCCTGAACTTAGACTTACAAGCACAGAAATTAAGGACAGGTAGTCCTTAACTTAAAGTTACAAGCACAGAAATTAGGACAGGTAGTCCTTAACTTAGAGTTCCAAGTTCAAAAATTAAGGACAGGTAGTCTTGAACTTAGACTTACAAGTTAAAAAGTTAAGGACAGTAAGTCCTGAACTTAGAGTTCCAAGTTCAAAAAATAAGGACCTGCAGTCTTGAACTTAGAGTTTCAAGTTCAAAAAATAAGGACATGTAGTCCTGAACTTAGAGTTACAAGTTAAAAAGTTAAGGACAGGAAGTCCTAAAGTTCAAGTTACAAGCTCACAAATTAAGGACACTTGGTTCTTAACTTAGAGTTACAAGCACAGAAATTACATGTAGTCCTGAACTTCGAGTTCCAAGTTCAAAAGTTAAGGACACCATGTCCTTAATTTTTGAGTTTGTAACTCTAAGTTAAGGACACCATGTCCTTAACTTTTTCACTGCACATATCAAAGTTAAGAACAACACGTCCTTAACTTTCACTGCACATATCAAATTTAATGACACCATGTCCTAAAGTTGATAAAATAGACTAATAAACTTTTTTTTATTGTTTACATGTTGTTGTCGTCTATCTCTATGTTAGTATATGTTCCCGGGTTTTTACTTTTTTCATCATATACAAGTATGAAGACAATAATTCATAATTCTCTTCAGGGGTTCCTCTTATTAAATTTGAAGCACGTTGAATAGCACGTCGCACCTTGTGATACCCAATGTCTACTCCATGCAATTTTTGCATTTATGCCATGACAAAGGCTGGTGTAACTTCAAACCTTGGGTCTCAGATATTGTCAATAATGTAACCACTAATCAACTTTGAAGTTGCATTCCTTTGATCAGCTTTCATAGTCTTAACTGATCAGTCGTGCTTTTTCTCAATCTTTACTATCTTGAACAGTGTTGAATCTTTAATTCTGAAAGCACGCACACACCACCCACACCTATCATCATTTAATTTCAACGAATATCTTGTTGAGCTTGATCTAACAACCTTGAATTCAAAATTTCCTTTAATTTCTATATTCGAAAAAAGTTAATTATACTCTTCTTTTTGTCAAATATTGATCCCACTTTTATTTCATCCAACGAAGTATTTTCTCTTAATATCATAGTTGGGGATTCTTTTTATTTTGAATTTGAGCTTCGTCTAGTTAGTTGGGTAGAGGCTTTTTCAGCAACTCCTTCTATTACCGGTGCACTCTCTAAGAATTGAATACCCAAAGCTTGTTCGTTGTCAATCTCTATAATGTTTTGTTCTTCCACTTGAATAGAATCAAATGTTTGAAGCACCTCTTCAGTTATTGGTTGAGCTTAAACCATATATATTTCCATTATCTGTTGGAATTTGTCTTGATTGTCATGTTGAGTTTCTCTGTTGACATGTTCAAAGGTGTTTATAGAACCAAAAACTCTTTCTGAAACATCAACAGTGAAACGACAGCCCTTGAAGAGTGAATGACTTTTTAGTAACTCTATACATATGTGAAAATCTAAATCTTTGGATACAAGCATTCTCTTGCTTGTTCCCAGGTTAATATCAAACCATATCATTGCTTCAAACTTGTCTCTATCCAATTCAATAACTTCAAAGACCTGTTTAATGAAATCTTCAAATCGAATTGCCTCAGGTACTAGAACAAGCTTTTTTTTATGATCAAAATACTTATAGTCTGCAGTCCATCTACCATTAAAAGCAACTATAATACATATTGTTTCCATCCTGCAAGTCAAGAAAATGGGAAATTCAGGACATATTTATACAACAATCGTTTTATAAATTAAGGACAGGAACTGTAAGTTCAGGACCAAGTGTCCTTAACTTTTGAACTTGTAACTGTAAGTTTAGGACCAAGTGTCCTTAACTTTTGATCTTGTTAGTCTAAGTTCAGGACCTATTGTCTTTAACTTTTGGTCTTGTTAGTCTAAGTTCAGGACCTATTGTCCTTATCTTTTGAGCTTGTTAGTCTAAGTTCAGGACCTATTGTCCTTAACTTTTGAACTTGTAACTGTAAGTTCAGGACCAAGTGTCCTTAATTTTTGAGCTTGTTAGTCTAAGTTCAGGACCTATTATCCTTAACTTTTGAGCTTGTTAGTCTAAGTTCAGGACATATTGTCCTTAACTTTTGGGCTTGTATTCATTTAGCGTAAGTCCCTAAATGTATTCATTATTGCTTAATTGCTTACATTCGTGTCCTGAACTTGTAATTTTAAATTTAGGACTAAGTGTATTGTGCTTGCAATTCCTAAAGTTAAGTGTCCTTAACTTTTGAGATTGCAAGTATAAGTTCAGGACCAAGTGTCCTTAACTTTTGAACTTGGAACTCGAAGTTCAAGACCTATTGTCCTTAACTTTTGAACTTGTAACTGTAAGTTCAGGACCTATTGTCCTTAACTTTTGAACTTGTAACTGTAAGTTCAGGACCTATTGTCCTTAACTTTTGAGCTTGTTGGTCTAAGGTCAGGACCTATTGTCCTTAACTTTTGAACTTGTTAGTATAAGTTTAGGACCTACTGTCCTTAACTTTTGAACTTGTAATTGTAAGTTCAGGACCTATTGTCCTTAACTTTTGAACTTGTAACTGTAAATTCAGGACCTATTGTCCTTAACTTTTTCAATACAATTTGCAAAACCAGGACACTATGTCCTTAATATTCAGAACAACAGCAAAAAAGTTAAGGACATCGTGTGCTTAACTTTTTCAATACAATTTGCAAAACCAGGACACTATGTCCTTAATATTAGGAACAACAGTCATGTTAAGGACACCAAATCCTTAACATTATGTCCTCAATATTTATAGAATAATCACAGAGTTAAGGACGCGATGTCCTTAACGTCATCTATCCAGAAAAGCAAAAAAATCAAATTCCTAGTAACGAAATAAAAATCAACACAAACACACAAAAGCATAACTTACTGTAATTTTATATTGAATTTTGGACGAGAAAGTTGAATTCTCTAGTTTGAAATCGGAAGAGAAGCTTCTGCAAATTTGGACGATGACAGCCTCTGCAAGTTAGTTACGTTAGTTTGAGTTGTTGCTGCTGTTGATCGTTAATAAGGAGCATAGGTATAAGCTTATAACATAAGGGTATTTTCGTTTAGGCGGGTAAAAGTTTATTAAAGCAGTGACTAAAGATTAAAAACATTTAAAACAGTGGGTTAAAAGTAAAGACATGTGTAATTAATGATTATATGTGCACATCGCCCGAGTTTTCTCTTTACTCTTGTTATTTGTATTTTAGCTTCTTGCTATAGCCACGTCTAAATATGGCTGAATTAAGGTAAATTTATAAACGAATATAAAGAAAATTAATGAGCTTGCTGTGCAAATCTTCTACACGCTAATCTTGTATAACGGGAAAAAATGGACAGTTCAAAATGCGTCTACCTTCATTTTAATTTGTACTAATCTTAGGGTACGCGTTTTGCACGTGTACCATATCTCAATAAGTATAAAATTTTAAAATATTATATAATATTATTGAACTATCATTTCAAATTATTTTTAAAATTTGATGTTGAGATAAACAGTATAATAATTGCAGATATTGAAATAATTTATTCTAACTATAATATTTATTAGAATGTTTATTTATATTTTGGTACATAAACTTTCTGGAATGAGCATTTGACTAAAGAGTAATGGACATGTTATTACATTCCCGGATAATCAATTTTAATTTTTCACAAATCTTTCCTCAATTTTTATTTATTTTACTAATATAATTAAATTATATAAAAAAAAATCGTCTTAACTCTACAACCGATTATTATTTAATTATATGTTAATATTTAGGACTTGAAAATTAAATAAAGTTTTCCTTAATAAATATATTTCCTTAACCCGAACAATGTAGGAATTAAAATCAATTACAATTTTACCTTATATAATTTGTTATCTTATTTAAACTATGTAATGTAACTGTAATATCTTTCATATTAAATATAAAAATACATATCTTGTTTCTTCCTTTTGAGAATCTGAAAAACAAATTTATATATATACTAAGAGTTTCATGAAAATAATTTGACTAATATAATAAATTTTAAAATTCGAAAACAGTTAAATTGGATTCTTATGCTAATTGGTTCATTCAAACACTTTATGATTTGTTCTCAATGCTGAAGAAAATAAATTTTTTATTCAATTTCTTACTATTAGCTCATCTTTTGTTTTAGTATGTTTTAAATAATTATTATTTTTGTTGAAGAAATGTTATACCTAATGTCTAGGACTTCTTTTCCGTTAATGTCGAGGATTTTTTCTATGTCCAAAGAAGGCACATGAGATTTGCTCTAACCAAAATGTCCACCATTTATAACTTGATTACAATTATGAAAAAATCCTTTATATCCTGTTGGAATTAACATAAGTAATAGGAAAATTTTACAATATATATAGATACAAAACTAACTAAAAACCAATTTTGCTCCTACATATACTAAAGTGGTACTGAAAACCTCCTAATCCTAAAACTGAACGAAACTTTCCTACATATACTACTACGTATAAAGTGAGTTGAAAGTGAAGGAAACTTTATTAGTGTAAATTGAAAGCGCTTGAAATTTTAGAGTTGAAAGGAATTGAAAAATAAATATTATAAATAGAAAGAGAATAATAAAATGATTCTTCCTAAAAAGTATAAATTAATTAAATAACTATTCCTAAATATTAGGAAATTAATTAAATGAATATTCCTAAATATTAGGAAAATAATCAAAAAGACTATTTTACCAGGGTGAAAACTATTTTTTAAGGATAAAAAAGGCGAATGTTATTTCGCTAAAGGCCTTCGTGCTTTTAATATAGTATAGATAGATATATAGATAGATAGATAGATATAGATATAGATTAGGTGTTTAAGTATAACCTCTTATACAAATGTAATGTATACAATAGATTTGATGCGGTCCGACTTTTGTCCAATGGATTCTAAATTCAACATTTTCAGCATAATAACGAAACATAAATATATACGTGAAAAATTATTAAAATTTTAATAAATATATATTTTTGAAAGTAAAATAAATTTAATGTTTAAAAGCTTAAAGATTAAACTGATCAAATTTAAATGGCGAGCCTTTTTGAGAAAAGCAAAAGCCTGAACTCAAGATCAGATTTAATGTTTACTTTTTCTAATCGGCATACATAGATTATGTATTAATTATACACAATTATACATATATTATACACCTGTCGGCTATTTTTAGTTTAAGAAATCAGGTGCGGTTATGTGGGTTAATTCTTTATATTAAGTAGATTCTTCTAATCAATTCAAAACAAATAAAATTGCATAAGTTCGATAATTGAAGACAAATCTAGAAATCACAAGGAAGTGAATGATATTATTCTCGACTCACTATTACTTATATTGATTCTAAAGTCTTAAAATATTAGAATTTTTTCTCAATTAGTTCAAATAATGAAAGAACTAACATATAAATATTAGTTGATTTTAAAGGCCTAAATATTAGAAAAAATAATTAAATGATAATTTTATCCAATTTAAAAACTAGTTTTACTTAAATGAGTAGAGTGGGTTTGGATTTTTACACTCTAATAGAGTGGTAAAAAATAATTAAATTTAAGAATTTATTATAATCAAACGAAGGGGAACCTTGACGTAACTAAAGTTTACACTAGACAAAATAGTCATGTAATTATTTTCCTAATTTTTAAGAATATTCATTTAATTAATTCCCTACTATTTAAGAATAATCATTTAATTAACTTCTTAATATCTAAGACTCTTAAGTCAACTAAAACTTGACTTATTAGTAAATCTTTCCATATCTTAATTGTGTAGAGTAATCCCACCCTTACTTTTTTGTCTTAAACGTGTCAACATTATGACTCAAAGTTGTAGTCACTTTTTTATTTGTGTATTTTACTTAAATGGGCGGGGTGGGGTTTGGATTCTTACACTCTAAAAATAATTAAAGTTTAGAATTTATTATAATCAAACGAAGGAGAGTCTTGGCGTAATTGGTAAAGTTGTTGTTATGTGATCAGGAGGCCACGAATTCGAGTCATGGAATCAGCATCTTGCAGAAATACAGGGTAAGGTTGCGTACAATAGATCCTTATGATTCGGCCGTTCCCCAAACCCCGCGTATTAGCGGGAGATCAGTGCATCAGGCTGCCCATATGTTGGTCAATATTTTTACCCACTATAGTTTATTTATCTTCTAATATTTATAGTTTTGAAAATAACTAAAATTCTCTACGTGAAGATATTTTAATCCTTTGAACATTGAAATTTTATTGGATAATAATATAATTATAGTAACTATTAAACTTGGGATGAGCTAATATTAAGAATTTGAACGAAGAAAAATTATTTTCTCTAATTTTCATAATGAATAATTAAGGTTTTTAAATATTTGACAAAACAAGTTTTGAGTCAACTAATTAGTTAGAAAATCCAATCCAATTATTTTACAAATTCATCATATAAATAATTGCAAAACATGTAGAGTACATAAAAATATTGACGGTAAAAGAAATTAAAAAATAAAAATAAAAGTAGTTATAATATAGTAATGAGAGTTAAATTTATAAAAATATAAACTTTTAGTAATAAGGATGAAAATATTCTAAACGAGTGATTATTAATCTTTTTTTTCCTTTGCATTTTTCCAACAAATAATAAGTTCTTATATTTTTTATTTATTAAGTTATTTATTATAAAATATTAACTTAATATTGGTCATTTTAAACTTTACATTGTCACTTTTCTTTCCCTAGGAGCTATAGAGCCAACATCACATTCCCAAAAGTCTAAAAGACCAAAAGATTTAATTTTTTAATTTACATTATTTGACAAATCTTTGGAGAAATGCAATAAATTATTTTAGGGCCACTTGTTTGTTTCAGGTATTAAGGGTATGTTTGGTATGAAGGAAAATATTTTCCGGAAAATATTTTCTAATTTTTTCATATTTTGTTGGCTAAATATTTTATCAACTCATTCTTATTCAATTGGAGGAAAATGTTTTCCTTATCGAGAGAAGGGAAAACATTTTCCAAAACTCCTTTTCAAGCTTCCCCACTCTCTTACATACCCTCACCAACCCACCCCATAGCCCCACACCAACCCACCTAACCCCATCCCATGTCCTCTCTCCAAAAAAGTTTTTTTTGTCACCACCAACCCTACTACCNCCCCACAAAAAAAATTACTTTTTTTTATAATTTCAAATTTCTGTTTTTCGTTTTTCTACACGCCCGCCCCCACCCCTGCACAATTTATTTTTTTACTTTTTTTTTGTAATTTTAAAATTTTTGTGTTTTCTTTTTTGTGCACCCCACCCCACTGGCCACCCCCACCCACTCCACTACCCTCCATCGGGAAAAAAATTTCTATATATATTTTCAGTTTTATTTTTTCCATTTTTCGATTTACAGGTTCGAAATTTTACAAGTTCCAAAGTTATGAGTTCAGAGGTTTATGTGTTTCAAAATTTACGGGTTCGAAATTTCGTAGTTTTGAAAGTTTTGCGGTTCAGAAGTTTATAAAATTTGTGGGTTCGGAAGGTTGTTGGTTCGAAAGTTTATGACTTCATGTTTATTGTAACAAAATTATTTATGAATACTCTTGAGAAATATTTCCTTAATTTGCGTACCAAATACCAGAAAATGAATAAAATTACTACTTGTTTTTCAAGAAAAATATTTTCCACGAGAAATATTTTCGGTTATACCAAACACACCCTAAATTACAAAATAGCAATAATTGTTATAAGATATTGCCAAAGAATTCCTTGAAAATCATAATAAGGCATGTGAGGAGTTCTAAGACACGATCTTTTCATAATGAGCTAATTAAATGAGATTAGTATTCATCATTATATAAAATATTTCTAATTTTTATTTTATAACCGAAATACATCATGTAAAAAAATTCTTGTAATTCATAAAAGTTATGTACATATTAATATTGGGTACATTTACAAAGCTTGTATGCTAAGACTAAAGTTTATACTAAATAAAATATTGTTTGTCTATATTAAAAGCACAGATGCCCTTAACGAATTATCGTTCATCTTTTCTACCTTTTTAAAATAGAATTTACACTAAATAAAATAATCATTTAATTATTTCCCTAATATTTAGTACTTTGAAGTTAACTAAAACTTTACTTATTACAACTTTTTTATTTGCGTGATTACACGGGAAATTTAAATATATTAGGGCATCAAAATCAATTAAGTTTACCCTATATATTAGGCATCAAAATCAATTGTTGATAATCCCCCCCCCCCCCCCCCCCCCCCCCCCCCCCCCCCCCCTCCCCTTCTACATATATCAACGTTAGTTTAATATTTATTTATCTCCTTTATTAATTATTTTATATTTATGGATAAAAATTTCGTTCATGATATTTAATAATTTGTTTAATATTAAAAAATTTAAATCAACTAAAATTTTAATATTAAATAACTCTTTATTTGAATTATATAGAAAATTATAATATTTAAAATTTTAAATCAATTCAGATTTTAGTTTAAATAAATTATTTACTTATATTAAGTTTGTACCATAATTATAATACCTTCCATGTTAATACTTATTTAACATTTAGAACTTTAAAATTAATTAACTTTTGTATAATATTTAAAGGTACACTCAATAATTATTTTGACTTGAAAAAAATATTTTTAAATGTAAAAAATTTACTCAATAATTGTAAAATAACATACAATTAAAAAAAAATTCTCCTGTGATGCTCTCGGCGCACGTTAATAAACATATGTCGGTGTGAAGAAGCCATGGCAGGGGAAAGAGGTCGTGGCCGTGGAAGAGGACGCGACAGACTGAGAAAAATTCCAGTAGTCAAATTTGGAAGCTCAGTAGGAGGTCGTATGCAACCAGAAACATAAAAAGAGGAACAAAATCAAGTAACACCAGTACAAATGAAGGAATTGACCCAACTAGAGATAGGATCAACATCTAAGGAACCATCAGCTGCGCAGAAGCTTCAATTGAGCCCAAATCTAGCTCAATTGAAGTTGAAGGAAGTTGAAGAAGCATGCATTGAGGAATCGAAACTTGGCAAAGAGAATTCACCACAGCAAAGCAATGGAACAATACTGCATGCTAAAGTACCACCTCAGAAATGGTCAAATCTCTTTGCTCGTAACATATCGGTTGAGAATGGTATGACTTTGTCTTATATTCCTCCTCAAATAGTTGATGGCAATGTTATTATTGAATTAGATAAAGAAAAAGTGGAACGAGAGACTGAAAAATGGAAGGGAGCTTTAATTGCTTATGTAATTGGGGATTGTCCTGGGTATAATGCTATGAGAAGATTTGTTGATGTTAAATGGAATAAAATTGCTGATCCAGATTTGTTTATGCATGAGGAAGGGTATTTCATTATTAAATTTCGATCAATGGAAGATATGCAGGAAATTTTATGTGATGGCCCTTACACTATAAACAATAGACCTATCATATTGAAGCCATGAATTGCAGAGTTTGATTTTAACAAAGAATTTCCTACTGAAATACCTATATGGATTAAGTTGCCAAAACTTCCAATGAATTGCTGGGGAATTAACTCACCAAGCAGGATAGCAAGTGCAATAGGGATACCTATGTATGCAGATGAGTGCACAGCTAAGCAAATGAGGGTATCCTATGCTAGAATGCTGGTGGAAGTTAATGTAACAAAACCATTACCAGATCAAGTTGAAGTAATGGATCCAAATGGTAGAGTCTTTTAACAGAAGGTAGCTTATGATTGGAAACCAATATACTGTGAAAAGTGTCAAATTATTAGTCATGAATGTTCAAAGCTACAGAGAAGGGATGAGGAACAGCCAATCAAACAAGGAGGACACAAGAAGATAGTACAAAAATAGGTGACAAAAAAGCAACCGAAAGAACAACATGATAAGCAGGACAAAGTAGAATCAGAGGCAACAAAGGTGGATATGTATGTGAGTAGCACAAAAGTAGTTGAACAGTCAGTAGATGTTAAAACCATGGGACAACAACAAAGATGAGATTCTGAGATCAGAACACCTGGTAGAGGGAAAGAAGTAGCTATGGTACCAGAACTGAGTCTGCAGGAATATCCAGTTTTGTGCTCAGTACCAATAAAGAATGTGTTTGTTGTGTTGAACAGAGAACAAAGGGGATCAAAATCAGCACCTCCTGATAAAGGAAGAGGAACCAGTTATTAAGTGATGAATTGGTTATTTTGGAATGTTAGAGGATCAAATAAGAGATATAAACAGAAGGAGCTGAGAAAATATATAAAATCAAAACATATCACATTAGCAGTATTCATTGAGACCAGAGTTAAAGAACAGAAATCATCATCTGTACTTGCTTATGTGGCTCCCAACTGGGAGTTATTGCATAATTACAGCAGTGCAAGCAATGGGAGAATTTGGCTATTATGAGATAGTAGGATGTATACAATAACTAAACTGAAAGAGGAAGCTCAACTGCTACATCATCGAGTTGACATGACTACTGCACAAAAGACATGTGTTATAATTGTAATCTATGGTTATAATACTTGTGAACAAAGGAAAAGTATGTGGAGAAATCTGAAATAGATAGCACAGGGATTAAATAGACCATGGCTAATTGATGGAGACTTCAATGCATTATTATATCCCAATGATCGACAATATGGGAATCCAGTACAACTTGGGGAGATTAAGGACTTTAATGATTGTATTCATGAACTACTACTCAATGAAGTGATATGGACATGTCTACTATACATGGACTAATAAGCAACAAACTAATGAGAGGATATATAGCAGGCTTGATAGAGCACTAGGTAATCAGGAATGGATGATGTAATGGGGACATATAGTGATGGAGTATGATGTGCCTCTAATATCAGATCATAATCCAATGATATTTGATATGCAGACAAATCAGAGTAATGTTAAAGTACCATTCAGGTTCTTTAATACTTGGGCTGATCATGAGAAATTTCAAACAATAGTGAATGGTATTTGGCAAAAGGAATACTCAAAATAGAAAATAAAAAATATATGGATGAAACTGAAAGCACTCAGACCATTGTTCAAGCAATTGAACAATGAGGAGTTCAGGAACACTACACAGAATATAGACAAAGCAAGAGAAGATCTAATGAGGATACAGAAACAAATAGCTACATCATGAGGATTTGATTGAACAGGAAAGGAAAACAATGCAACAACTGAAAAAATGGAGTATGATAGAGGAGGATATTATGAAACAGAAATCAAGAGATAAGTGGATCAAGCTTGGGGATTCAAACACCAAATACTTCTCAGTTGTGCTTAAGGAGAGAAATCAGAGGAAATCAATTAGAGAGATCACATCTTTAGAAGGCAATATACTAACAGAACCAAAAGCAATTCAAGAAGAGATTGTCAACTTCTATAAATCTTTGATGGGAACTACTGCAAAAGAACTGCCTTCTATAGACAAGATGAACATGAAAGGAGGACCAACCTTGACTCACCAGCAAAAACTAGAATTAATAGCTCCAGTTACTGAAGATGAGATTCATCAAGGACTGAAGACTATTGGAGAAGACAAAGCTCCTGGGATTGATGGATACAATGCCATTTTTTTCAGGAAAGCATGGGGGATCATTAAGGATGAAGTGTGTGATGCTGTGAAAGAGTTTTTCAGAACAAGGAAGTTGTATAATGCCATAAATTGTACATCCATTACATTTTTTTCAAAAATAGATAAGCCCAAGACAGTTAAGGAATATAGACCAATTTCTTGTTGTACTGTTATGTACAAATTGATCTCAAAAGTTATAGCAGCAAGGATGCAGCCAGTCATAGCTTTTGTAATCAATGAGTCTCAGGCAGGATTCATACCTCGGAGAAAGATAGGGGACAACATCATTCTAGCACATGAATTGGTTAAAGCTTACACAAGGAAATATGTATCACCTAGATGCATGATCAAAATAGACCTACAAAAAGATTATGATTCAGTAGAGTGGATTTATTTAGAGCAAGTTCTGGTGGAGTTGGGATTTCCTACAAAATTTATCAGCTGTATAATGGAGTGTATGAGAACATTTAACTACACAATCCTAATAAATGGGGAACCTTCATTGCCTTTCAATGCTGCTAAAGGCCTTAGGCAAGGAGACCCAATGTCTCCTTTCTTGTTTGCCATAGCAATGGAATATCTTAGCAGGAACCTAAATGGATTAGCAATGAAGACAGAATTCCACTATCATCCGAAATGTTCAAGACTTGGAATCACTCATCTATGCTTTGCTGATGACCTCTTACTATTTGCAAGAGGGGACCTTCCATCAGTAATTGCTATGCAGCAATGTTTCAAGCAATTCTCAACAGCTTCAGAACTCAAAGAAAATTTGGGAAAGAGTTCAATCTACTTTGGTGGGGTAACTAGAGATGACAGAGACAAAATAATACAGGAACTGGGCTTGCTGGAAGGTGAATTGCCATTTAAATACTTATGAGTTCCTCTCTCAACTAAGAAGTTGTCCCTAGTACAATGGAAACTCCTTATTGAGAAGATTGTTGCTAGAATATCAGCATGGACAACAAAGAAGTTATCATATGGAGGAAGAGTACAACTGGTGCAAAGAGTATTGTTTGGAGTTCAAGCATACTGGGCACAACTCTTTGTGTTACCTACTAAAGTTATGAGGACCATTGAAGCTTATTGTCGTAGCTATGTATGGTCAGGATGTAATACTATTAGCAAGAAGGCATTGGTTTCATGGGAAAGAGTTTGTACACCAAAGAGTGCAGGTGGTCTTGGGTTGGCAAAATTGCAGAAATAGAATAAGGCAGTTATAGCAAAGAGCTTCCAGGATTTGACTAAGAAGCAAGATAAGCTATGGATAAAATGGATACATGAATACTACATCAAAGGACAAGAAATTGACACAATGAGGATTTCCCAACAAGCATGTTGATGACACGAAAGATAATAGAAGCCAGGGCAGTATCTGAAGGAAAACACTGGAATTTCAAGGCAAAAAAGAGTGTTATACGACAGATATATATATATACAACTTTTGGGGGAGGAAACAAGAGTTAATTGGAAGACTATGATGTTTAACAATGCTACTAGACCTAAAGCAAAGTTCACACTTTGGTTGCAGCTACAAGGCAGACTACTAACCTCTGATAGGTTAGTAAAATGGGGAATGACAGTTGATAGCCAATGTGTTATGTGCAAAAAAGCTGAGGAGAATC